>VDFB02095981.1:0-25075 GCA_007258455.2 Sequoia sempervirens | reverse complement strand
ATCTCAAACAAAAGTCGGAGTTGGAGTAATAGATTTAAACATTCAACCCACTACAAATAACCATAGTTGGCAGACTCGCCGAGTTTTCGGCGAGTCTTGAAAAACTCGCAAGGTTTTTTGCCTTGCGAGTCTTTATGACTTTAACTCGCCGAGTCTTCTTGATGAGTCTTTTCTAAAGGCCAAAAATTTGCGAGTCTTTACAAAAGATTCGCCGGATACATAAAAATGCGAAAAACGCAAAAAAAAAAAAAAAAGTTGCCGAGTTTTCTCCGAGTTTTTGTTGACTCATCAATTTTGGGCTTGGTGAGTTTTTTGCTGAGTTGAGTTTTCCAACTATGCAAATAACCGTACGAAGGAAGAGTGGCTGGATATAGCTAGACACCTTCCATTATTAGATGAAACATATGTCATGCTTGTAGACAGAGTAGGTACAAAGAATCAATACAATCTCCTTTAAATAAGGAGTCTCCATTGGGAGATGGAGTTCACAGACTCCTTCATAGATGGAGAAAGGGAAGCATGTGAGAGCAACCTTCAAGGCATTTGAAGAGTTGTTAATAGAAAAGCAAAAACAAAGCCAAAATCTCTAGGGATAAGAGAACCAAAAGACAAAACAAGTATGTGGAATGTTGAAACTCTTGGAAGAGTAAAAGATTCCCACATGTCCAAGAGTGTTGAAGGAGCATTGAAGTGTTCAAATAAGAACCCCTTCAAGAGTAGGTTCCAAGCACTAAGTTTGCATTAGGGTAAAACCATGGGGACTCCACCATCAAGCCCAAGAGTAAAAAGGTTGAAGCTATCTAAGTTTATAGGAGATGGATAAGAGAATCTAGTAAGATATTGTATGACTTATGAAATCATTTGGGCCGCAAATGGCTAGAATGTCATGTTCCCAGAATTGTGACATTGAGATATAAAACGTTGAAATGTAAAATAAATAAAATACATATTAAAATATTAGCAATTTATTATTATCATAATTATAATTATCAAATATAATAATATTAATATCAACAATGCAAAATAAATATTAAAAATTGATATTATTATAATTATTATATATATCATAGCAACAATATTATTATAATTATAATATCTAACAATATAAATATCAAACGATTTAAATATTAATATTTTATAAAATATAGAAATAAATACACAAATATAAAATAATATATAAATCTAAAATAATCTGCACTAAGGCCAACCTCTACCAAAACTAAGAGTAAATTAAAGATAATATATATAAAGGATAAAGGGAAGCGATTAACTTCTATGTGAACAGCAGCAATCAATATTTAAAAAAGAAACGATCACTTCATGAAGATAATATTGATATTAAAGAAGGATATTAAAATGTGGGAGGGGCACCAATTAAGGTGTCTAAAATGCAGCGCTTGAAGTTAAAGGAAGGAAATACAAATTATAGTTAAATGGCAGCAAAGTCACGTCCCTCCAAAGAACACAACCCTCCATGCAGTCACATCTCTTCTCCAACGTGAGAAGATATAAAGTGAGGTAAGGTAAGAAGGAGAGGGGCATGGAAGGGGAGAAGAATAAAATGGGACAGAATCATTTGATATTCTCTAAAAAGTAAAATCTGATCACCAAGGATCGTGGCTGGAAGGCAAGAGGAATCTGCAGGTAAGTATAAAAGTAAATATGTAATAAATTTAAATAATGAATATAAGTACTTTATAAATTTAAATAATGAGTTCGGTAAATACATCATGATTTTAGATATTAATGTTTAGTAAATATATCATGAATTCAAATGATAATGTGGTAGAATAAGAATTTATAGATAATGATATTTATTCTAGTTGATGTTGCTCATTTCTATTGATGTCATTTTGGAATAATAAAGTTATATGTGCTACTATTTATTCTTAATATCTTATAGAATTGCTGATATGTTTATTTTGAATTGGATACCTAACTATATTATTGTGATATATTCTATCATAATTTCTCTCACACGATTGTGTATTTTATATTCTCATAAAAGTTTTGTATCATTAAACAATCATGTAGATGGTTGAGGGGAGGAGCCGATAGGTTGATCAGGTACTAGATTTCTCCTCTAGGTACGCCACTCTCCGGATCGGATGACTAAGCGTCATGCCATCAGGAGCCAAGGGGGTGATATCTGCTCTTGGGCCTAGAGAGAGCATCTACGGGCCTCCTATGGAAATCCTTCCTCCAAACTATCGCATGGTTGGATCAACTTGAGGAACTCTCCATTATCGTTAGGAGATTATGAGGATGGATAAGGAAAGTAGGTACAAGTGCATCCCCTAAGTACGCCACTCCTTGGATTGGATGATTGAGTGTCATGCCATCGGGAGCCAGGAGGGATGGTATATCCGCTCTTGGGCTTAGGAAGATAGCTTCGGGCGGACTTATCTTTCCCATCCAATCCCTATCTATGATTGAGGCACCCTGAACATGATGTGGTTTGTCTTATATAATTGTATTGTGCAAGTAGATAAGAATATTTCTTTCATTTTTGATATGTTATATGGATAAACGATAACTCTTGTATGTTTTATATTCCGTTACTATCTAACATGGTTGCATGACCAAAACCAAGATTTATCTTTCCTAATGCATTTAGTTGATAAGTTGTAATCTTAACTACATTAACTTATGTTTCTAGGGTAAGGATTTGAGTTTTCCCAAAAAGGGACATTACAATATTCTTGTAAGAAGTGCAAGCCATGGGGAATGATTCAAGTGATAAGTCTGAAATGTTATTGTGGACTGCATGGCCTCATTTTCTGTGTCTAATATCTCAGACCACAAAATATTTTTAGTCAGTCATAGCTGTTCTCATTTTGGCATGATATCGTTAGCACCTTGCATTGTATGAGCCCAATCTAGACTGATTTGTTATCATCATTTATCTGAAATATGTTTGAAAGAATCTAAGTTCTATTGCTGCGATATATGGATTACAAATTGAAATCGTTCAGTATGTTTAGAATGCTGCTTCTATATTGAGTTCCATGAATATGATATGCAAATTGTTTGACAAAATGAATTATGTGTCAAACTGAATCGAATTTGAGAGATATCGCAAGTCCAAGTCTGATTTGGCATGGGACATTATAGTGGCATCAAAGCATAGTTTATCTTGCCATCCTGTTGGGTGAATCATAAAAAATTAGAAGCAAGTGTAAGAGATGACTACAGACAAATATATGTTTGAGCTGATGTAGGATTTGTACATGCTGATGAAGGACCTGTTGGTGTACGTTTTATCATCCACCGAACACTTCAGAATAAAATGTCCAAAGACACTCTATCCTCTCTTGAACAAAGTCACTGCGTATGCTAAGATTGCAAGAAGATCATATGGCGACTCCAAGGTTTCTTTCGTTAGGTCATGACATGTGGATAAGCTCAATGGGCGTTGTGATATGCTGGTAATACACAAAGGGACTTACGTTAAAGAATTTCTCACAAGTTCGGGACTTAGACGGATTTATCATTAAGTGCTTCTTCTGTTGGGACTTCTTAGTTTGGATCTCAAAAAAAGGGCAAAAAGATAAGGGTTTAGAGGATCTAATCTATCCCTAGGAATTCAAGAGACAACAGAGATCAGGTGAAATGAGTAACCATGCTTTGTTTCGCTTCCCTGGGACAACTACGCAAAGTGGGTGCAATCTTCAAAGGATGTGATTATAATTTTCATGCCTCGAATAAGACCAAAGTTAAGCATCCACAATCACAAGCTCAGGCTAACTTTATGCATCGAATGAAAATCATCCATCCGAAGAAAGTATGAGCAATATTTCACCATTAATCTATACGATCAAATCTTGCATTCACTTAACAAACATTTAAAGCAAATTCTATTTTAATTGTAATCTAATTCTAATCTATTTCTAGTCTATGGTTGAAGAAGTTATGCAACCTTGCACACCACTTGACAACAAAAGTGATTCAAAGCAAATCATGCATAAGAGCTTTTATTATCGGAAGTAGCAAAACACAACAATTTCATATACCGTCTCCACACAAATGAAAATGAGAGATCACAAGTTTATATAGAGTTTTCAAAATCAAATGAAAGGCCCAAATTAAAACAACATCAACAGCCAAGATTAATACAAATCAACCCTAATTAGGGCTACCCAAAATAACATCAGTAAACAAAGAGTAAACAAGCAGTGATGTGGCAACTGGAGCTATCTTTAAGGGATTTCGTTCCTATCCTCCTGAGTAGTAGTGTGCTCGACGAACCTGGACATGATCGTGATGACTTCCTCCATCAAGACTGGTGGCATCATGCTTATTCTGAATTCGAGCCTGTCCAAATCTTCAACACATCTGATGAAGGTGTTCTCCCAATCCATTTCCTGTTTCATGAAATCATCCCGGATAGACAAGAGGTTCGAAACTTTTGTGAAGTCCTGCCTCAGAATTGGTCCTGCAGTAGAGAAGAAGACTTCCTGAACCTTATGCTTTAACCTTTCCAGCGACATGTCGTTCTCTCGGACAATCTCTTTGTCAAACACGTCCGTAGCTATGAGGTAAATCTTCCCCTGAATTTCTTTGACCTGCTCTTCAATTCTGAGCCCATTAGCCTTTGCCTTCTCCAAAACCTCGCTCTGCATTGTTATTGCCCAAAACCAATGATGAAAGTCATAAGCAGCTCCCGCAGCAATCACCTTTCCCTCGACCAATTCCTGCTTTGGGACGCCCTTCAATACTCTGAGGCATGGAATGAGCCTCTCCTGAATATCCGGGAGGTTGTCCCAAGTTTTCGCCATGACGGCCGATTTGGAAAGGAATGAGGAAGTCTGCCCGTAGGCAAGCGTCAATCTCTCCATGAACAAAGCCGCTTCCGTGCCCTTGTTTGTCATCCATTCCTTGGCCTCCTTGGCCGTGACCATACCTTCTTCCACATCCTTGGCCATCTCCTGTGAGGAATTGAGAAGAGGAGGAGCTATTGCATCACCCTGATTGAGTGGTTGGGTTAGATGCCGAACATACTCCTTCAGGCGCTCGACCTCCCTTTTGTACTCTTTCTTTTTCGCCACTTCCTTTTCCAATCTCGCCTTGATAGTTGAGACAGAGTTATCCAGTTCTTCTACCTCCTGGCCTTTTGTTGTTGGGCCAAGGTCTATAGTGGTAATGGCGTATTCCTGGGGAGTGATTTCATCTTGTGCTTTGTCAATTGTTGATACTGCGATCTGTATGGAACGATCGGCGGCTTCGTCCCTCTGAATTGTGGAAAATTTCTTGGCAGGTTTCTTCACAACAACTTGTTCTAACCTTGCCAAGAAATCTACAGTATCATCTTATTCCTGGATTTCAACTGGTGCCTGAATCTTCATCCTCTCCGTTAACCAGACAGGAATGGTAGGCTATTCAATACTATCCTCCTCCTGAACATTTTCTGCACTTGGTACGTCCAAAACTCCTTTGAGAGTGGAAATCATCCCCTCTTGGAATTCATCATTTTGGACATCCATTTCATCTTCCGAACCCAGTATTTCTGTGCTCGTGGGAGATGGGGGCTCATCGTCATCCAACCGGATTGGCTCATTGTTCTTCTCCTGAACTGGAGAAGGTCTCATCATCTTAGCCAAGGATTCGTCTGCAATAGCCACTAGCTTATCAATGTTTCTAGACACCGCGGAACGAGATGGCTCCATCCTCTGTCTCTTTTGGGCAGGCTCTATGTTTGCAATCACTTCTTTCCTCTTCTCAATAATCTCAACCAAATCATCATTATGGGATGCATCGGCATTGGAGGAGTATGACTCTGTCTCACTCAGCAAGTCGTACGTGAGCGTCATTTTTTTCTGCCTCAACTCCTGGACCTGCTGGTTGACCCACCATTGAGAGTACTTAATCATTGGCCTCATCAACGTAGCCAAATCTGAATTCTTGGGTTTTGACCACTTCACGGTAGGAAGAGGCCAGCTCTCATCGAAGCACGGTTGGACATATTTTCCGTCGTCTTGCAACTGATCGGGCACCCGACAAAGTTTGGTTGCCCTAATTAAATTCACTGGCACTCTAGACCATAACCTTCTGTTGACTTCATACTCGTTAGCAACATTCGCCTAGAAGTCTTCCAGGTCTACTCTGTGTTTATATCTTTTCCCATCCACAATCCGAATGTGATGATGAGGGTCAAAATTAGCCCTAGACTGATAAGTTGTCAACGGGTACCATTGAATTTCCAGCCTGGCGCTCTTGGCTGCTTGTGCCGACGGACAAGACTCCAACATATTCCTAATAAAGAATGGGAAAGTAATAGCCGCTTTCTGTTTTGGCCTCTGGATGCTCTGATAGGTCTCCAACTGTCTCAGGACTTCTAGTAAAATCATTCGATTCGTAGGATAGATAGGAAGCCTATAAGGATTTCTAGTGAATCCTTGGATTCTTACATACATAAACTTTGGAAACTGGATAAACCAGGATCCATATCTACTGATCAAGCTCTTGGCTTCGTGACTTAGCCTCTGGTGCATTCCTCCTTGAAGTATTTTGGTTATGTACATGAGGAAGGCATCGTGCGCCCGCTTGAAGTGAGGCTTCTCCCTGAGTTGAAGTTGCGGGTAGCAGTCATAGGACTTGAGCTTGTTCTCACCATTTCCTACTTTGCCTTTGCATATAAGTCCTGAGTATCTGTACGTTCTGGCCAACAAATAGACGACATATGAGCTCATGTGGAAAGACTTGGTCTTTTCCAAATTGATCAGCTGCTCGTGGAGATTGTCGCTTATCATCCGGGACTAGTTGAACATCTTCATGCCGGAGGTGATTTCATCGACAAAATAATACATAATAGAGCAAGCTTTTGGATTCAATTGTGTTTGTTTTTAGATCGATGTTTCAGATCACACTCAGTGATCCATCATCAGGAAGAGGAAAGTCACTGATGATGGATCACTGAGTGTGATCCGAAACGTCGATCTAAAAACAAACACAGTTGAATCCAAAAGCTTGCTCTATTACTCTATGGACTGTGGAAAAATCATACCAACTAAAATAATACATCCATGCCTCAAAATATACACCTTGTGGATTGCCGGCTATCCTATTCAACATTAGAATGATATCTCCATAATCCTCTTTGAAATCTGTCCGACGCAACCTCTTAGGCATCTTCTTTGTGGATGGTCTAGGCTTCTCCAGCCATGACTTATTAATATTTGTGGCGCACAATTCAGACTGGCTATCATACAATCTCTTGGCGTCCTCCTTGGTTTTATAGACTGTCCGGTGGTGCGTCGGGATGCCAAATGCCTCTTGTATTGCCACTTCGCCAAGGTGAGCTAGAATCCTTCCGTCAAGTGCAACAATTTGTCTCTCCCATGCATCATAATGAATGGCGCATTCTACCATCAACTCGACACATTCTATTGCAGGCGGGAATTCGACTACTTGGAAGATTCCATTCCTCACCATCCGTCTAGCAATTGGTGTCAGCAATCCAACATGTCCATATACTCTCTTTTTGAACTCTGTGAAGTCTACATGTCCGAGGTCGGTGTCTGCGATATTTTTCCGTTTAGAAATAATCTTCGACGCTCGCTGCAACCCTTTACTGGCGAACTTCATCGACACCCTTTTTGATGATTCTCCCGACGTGGTCATTAACCTGCAGTAAAAAAAGAATTAACATTAATACAAAGACTTTAAAATATAATTTATTCCCGTGCCTTTTATTTGAAAATTTTACTTTCAGCTTGTTAAAAGATTGAATTTCTACGAAAAAGCAAGCTGAAAGTAAACGAATTTGCTTGAGATTTGGCCAAAACTTAGCCAGAATGAAAAAGATAGAAGAAGAATTGATGAATTTAGCCAACCAAACTCCAAACCTCAGGAAAAAATCTTCTGGCTGCGATCAGATTCAGATTTTGAGAATTGAATCAAAAATCTAATGGAGAAGTGTGCCAACTTGTTGAGAAGTTCTACTTTCAGCCAAGAAATTCTTTACTTTTCCAAAAATTACTTCCTCAACCTAAAAAATTACTTCTTCTACTGAGAAAATCGACCTTGCCTTACTTTTCTTGCAACTTTGAGAGATTAACTTTTCTTGCAACTTTGAGAGATTAACTTCTCTTCAGCTGAGCCTGGAAAATGAGTTGGTGAAACTCATTATAATGTTGAAGAATTCGATTTGTTTTAGCAACTGCATCCTTTTCTCTCGATTTCAATTTGTTTTCTTCTCTTCAATTAGGCAAGTTTCCATTCTTTTCGAAAAATCTCCATGGCAAGCTTATCCAGGCGCCATCTTTAGCTAATCATTTGATTTTCTTTTATTTCAAAAATTCGATTTTTAGCTAGATGTTTATCTTTTATTTTCAATATTTTGGAAAAATATTAAATGTCCAATTAAATTAAATTCGATGGCGAATTTTAATTTTGCTCATGGATTTTCTCTTTTTCCGGCATAATGAATTTTCTTCCATGAATTTTTTTTCTTCCAAGACATCTCTGGCGAATCTTATTTTTGTCCAAGGCATTTTATATTTCTAAGTGTCGGAAATAAATTGTCTGAAGTGTTAAAATGTCAAATTTATTTCCAACCCATTCAATTTTGACCCATGGCTATTTTAATTTATCCATGGCTAATTATTTATTTTCCAAGTTATTTCACTTTTCATCTAGCCAAGTTGGATTTTCTAGCCGTCTTGCCAACAAACATTATGCTAGATTCTTATTTTCCTTATGCCATGGCGAACTTTAAATTATGCTAGGCATATTTTCTCATGCCAAAATCAAATTTTTCTCTTGCTTGGACAATTTTCTCCTAGGCAAAGTCCGACTTTACCATGTATTTGGACGTCTTGATATCTCCTCTCTAGACATTCATGCCTTAGAATATTTCCATCATGCTTCCATTTTCCTTTGACACTTAGCCAAAATCATGAAATTTCTCTCCCTAGGCGAATTTCATCAACACTTAGGCAAATTTTTATTTTCCTCTTGGCCTTGGGCGAACTTTCTCATAGTTTTTCCAAGTGATCAATGGGTGGGCGGACTTTGAATTGAGCTTTCCATACGTATTCACTTTGCCACATTTTAATTTTCTTCCTTTCTTGTAAGTTAGGTGGACTTCATATTTTTCTCTCCATTTTCCCCTCTTCCTATGGCGGACTTTGTAAGAGCTTGGTTACTCTTCTCTAGACACTTCACCATACCCATACTTAGCCAAAATTTTAATTTTCCTCAAGCTGGGCGGACTTTCCATTAGCCTTGCTATGTCAAGGGCAGACTTTCCAATAGTCTATGCCATCTCCCTCAAGTCAAGGGCGGACTTGCAAACTTTCTTGCCATTCATCACCTAAGGCTTAGGCGGACTTTCCAAACTTTGTGCCACGACCTTTCCCTGTGAGGGGCGGACTTGCCAATGACTTTGCCATAGCAAGGGCGGACTTCATAAATGTCTCGCCATTTTCTTCTCAGTGCTGGGGCGGACTTGCCATAATGTTTGACATGTTCTCATCCAAGGCATGGCGAACTTGCCAATGACTTAGCCATTTTCTTCGAGCTTGAAGGTCCAGACTTAGGCGAATTTCTCCATGGATTTCACGCTTTTTCCTCTTGATTTTCTCATTCCGGAGGTCTGATTTTTATGATTTTTGCATTGATTTTTCCAGATTTTTCACTTGTTTTTCCATGCTTTTCTTGATTTTTCGATTTTTACTTTGATTTTTTGATTTTGTTGGCTGATTTTTGGTTCTAAAGATGGAAACGTTGACTCGTTGACCAAGTTTGACTTTCTAAAAATAGAAAAAGCAAAGTCCCTAAAAAATAGGGCACCCTGTTTGGTCCAAAAATGCCAAAAACGAAAAAGCAAAAAGCAAAAAAGTAGATTCCCTAAAAAGTAGGAAGTGTCAGAATTGGATCAAAGCACAGGCAATCCCTGTCTCTCGGACCTTCTAAGCACTTCTGTGACGTTTAGGCACTGATTCAGACATGGATTCTCAACTTGGCTCAAATGACTCTTAGAAGACTGACTTGAAACTCTCAAAATGATGACCTCATGAAGCCGTTGCGCGAAGGCGTGTTAATTTTGATATCAGATTTAAGTGCACAGAAATTAATTCAAAAAATAAACACACAAGACAGCAGATACCCTGGGAAGACCCTCCTCCTGAGGGAGAAAATGTAATGTCCCCTTCTCATCAGTGATCAGCATTGGCATTCTTCAGTCTATTCTGGAACCCGTAGACTGGAATGAGGTGGAAATTAGGGTTTCATGGGCTTGGCTTTTGTAGCATTTCATTTTATTTACTATTTTTAGTAAATGATAGTTGTGGCAGTTTGCAGTTGGTTGTCTTCAGTCATCACTTCAGTTGAGCATGTTATTGGTTGTTTCAATATCTTCCTCTCAAGCCTTAATTGTTGAAATTTACTAAGTATTGGCATAAGTGTTATATTTTTCAATTGACCACCCCTTGGCCTAAGGATACAACTTGCAAGTTGTTTTAAAAAGGGGACTTGAAGGGTACGCCTTGTCATAAGGTGATATTAATATTTTATATTTTTGAATTTATGCTTGGAGGAAAGTGGACGCCACTTTATGAGGAATATATTTATATGAAATTTGAAAATAAGGAGAATTCAAATAGTTGTCTTTTGGCGTACCATTGAGGAAGTTGAAGAGTTTCTCAATTCTTATAAAATGAAGACATGACTCCAGCATTTGTTATCCATCAATTACCTTATTGTTATGCTGTCAAAATGACTATGGACATTTTGCTATTGCTTCGAGGATGCTACCTCCTAGCCCCTTCCCAATTTCGTGTTTGAAATATAACACCTAATTGGAATATTGCTGCTTCTCACAACAGACTAGCAGATTGAGCATTAAAGGTTGAGAATTTTTGGTGAATTCTACAGTTTTGAAGTTCCTGGTTTTTACACAGCTGAAGCTGAGTTTTGTTCATAACTTCCAAAGCGAATTTTATTCTGTTCTGGGTACTTTGGCCATGCATTAGTCTACTGAAGGCGCCATCTTTCACAAAATTTGAGAATTAAATTCCAAGTATTCAATTTTATATTGCAAAGTCGATTTTCCTCAAGGGCCGTACCATTTAATGCTGTCTTGGGATTCGTGCCAAATAAAGTAGAGACTTTGTTTGCTGTTTCTGGATTCTATCTTGGGCGCCAGACTTGTAAGGTGCTTTTGCAATTCGTTTCACGCCATTCGGAGAAGAAATAAGTGAGTTATGAGTGTTTTTCTGTTTTCCAGTTTGCTGTTCTAAATTTCCAGAACTCAGGAATTTGCATCAGATTTATCAGTTTCCAGTTTAATCTCCATTTCAGTCATTGGAAAGCAAAGAACATTGTTATAATTCATTCTTATATCTATATTTCACTTCTCTATCATTGTAACTCATTTAATTGCAGTCATGTTGAAATTGTAAGGTTCTGATTAGTAGTACTAATCTAACCATTTGTATTGCTGCAACTATTTGATTTGTTTCTCATTAAAGTCCCCTGGATGGTTTACCGCCAGTGTGGTTAAATTGTTTGTAAATCTTGTACCCACTTAAGTGGTGAATCCCCACAGTTCTGTGGATGCCCGCCGCAGCGGATGAATTGCTTTAATTTGTAATCTTTTCCCCCCACTGTTTGGTGGTAGCGTGGAATTGTTCTCATGGCTGGTTATCCGCCTAATAATTCATAGTTTCAATTTCTTGACTCCGTCATATGTTAGCACCTCGCCCTCTGTGGGATCTTGAGTGCACATTCTTGACGTTGAGTAGTTATATTGTTCAAGTTCAGTTTCTTCAGTTCAAGCTCAATATCTTCCATTCAAGTTCAGATTTTAATTTGAGGCTAACGCTAATCATATCCTCTATTGCTGGTTATTTTGTGAATTTCCTTCAAAAAAATTGGTTAGCATATTTCAGTGGTATCAGAGCAGAAGACCCTGCCATCCTGTGGCAGATTGCAGTAGTTAACTGATGAGTGAAAAAGACACTAGGCCATACACCAGAAGTCAGGCCAGAAATCAGCATCAGTTTCCGCCCGTTCCAGAGGCAGATACCTTCTCAGAAGCTCTAAGAGACCTTGGTAAAACAGTGGAAGGTTCAGATAATTCAGTGGAAGTGGTTGATCACACAACTGTAATAATGTCAGATTCAGTTAGAAGAGATAATGATGAGAGGGATAGAGTGGAGAAGAAGTTTGACGGGATGATAGATATGATGTCCCGTTTATTATCCAAGTTGGATCAGCAAGCAGCTCAGAGTATTATTCAGCCCCAAAATAACTCAGCTGGAGAAAATAGTGGAGTGAATGGAAATAATAATATTGGCAGTCCTGAGGTGAATACTAGGGACAGAATTGTAGGTCAGCATACTACAATTCATAGTGGGTCATCCTCTAGACCCCTCTTTCCTGTTTTCACACCAAGGGAAGAGCAACAACCAGCTGAGGCTACTCCAAACTTTGCTGATGATGCTCGTCAAGCCTATATGGAGTATGTGTCTTTACCTCTTGACTTGAGAGGAGCATGGACCTTTGATCAATTCATGAATCAAAGGAGTCGGAGAAATGGTGGAAGAAATGATCAACGTCCTCCTGCAGCCCCTAGAAATGATTTTTACCAAGCATTGGGAAAGATCACCTTGGAACATTTTGATGGTAGCAATAAGTATACAGCTAGGTCATGGGTTCAAAAATTAGATAACTACCTCTCTCTTAGACCTATGCCGGAAGAGGATGCTATCAAATTTGCTACCTTACATTTAGATGGAATTGCTCATGAATGGTGGACTCATGGATTGGTCACTCTTGGCCATAACCTCATTCACACATATGCTGAGTTTACAAATAAATTGATTGAAAGATTTGACACCAAAGATCCCGAACTAAGATTTAGAGAATTGGCACAATTAAAACAGCAAGGATCTTTAGATAGTTATGTGGCTGATTTTCAGAGGTTGTCAGTAATGGTGCCAAACATTACTGAAAGAAGATTAGTAGTTCTTTTTGCTGAAGGTTTAATGGAACCTTTGAAGGGTTGGGTCAAAGCATTTGATCCTCCAACGCTGGATGAAGCTATCAAGAAAGCTAGGAGCATGGAGTTAGCAGCCCCAAGGCCTAAATTTCACTCAAAACCATTCAGCCATAAGAAGGATAAAAAGTTTTCTTCAAATCTGCCCAAGAAGTTTCCACCAAGGCTGTCCGAAGAGCTCAAAGAACAGCTTAGAAAGGATGGAGTTTGCTTCACTTGTCGTGAGCCTTGGGTGAAAGGCCACCGTTGCTATGGAAGAGGCAAAGTAGTTCAAATGGAGGGCTATTCTGATTATGGATCAGAATCTGATTCGTCTGATCAGCAATACGAATCAGCAAGTAGTGAAGGTGAAGAAATTCAAGAAGACAAGTCCGAAGAAGTTGGAGATGGTAGTGCTTTTGCACAACTATCTAGTTTTCAAAAGAATGAATCTTTTAGGGTTCATGGAGTTGTAAATTCACAAAGGATAGTTGCTCTAATTGATACCAGAGCAACTCACAATTTTATTGATGAAGGGCTAGTTGCTAGAAAGGGTTTGAAGACTGAAGATTTTGATGGTTTCAAAGTAATGGTTGCTGATGGTTTCACTATATCTTGCACAAGGAGAATTCCTAACCTATCTTTGCAATTAGGGAATCATGAAATTAAGGATGATTTTTATGTGGTGGGTATAGGAGACACTGATGTTGTGTTGGGTATACAATGGCTGCGATCTCTTGGTGAGATCACTTTGAATTTGCAAACCATGGAGCTGAAATTTCAGTCAAATGGAAGGAAGGTTGTTTTAAGAGGGATGTCAAATGGAGGCCCTCGAATTGTTTCTTTGAAAAGGATGGAAAGGCTGATCCGCCATGATCAGGTTGAATGGGCTGCTGAATGTATGGTTTTACCAGCTGATCCGGTTGAGGAAAAAAGGCAATATCATCCTGATATTCAAGCCTTACTTTCAAAGAAAAGTAAAGTCTTTGGAAGCTTACCTCCTGGAAGACCTCCTGAAAGAGGTTCTGAGCATGTGATTGAGTTAGAAGAAGGAGCAAAACCAGTCATTACTACACCTTACCGCTATCCAAAGAGGCAGAAAGATGAAATTGAAAAAGCCATCAAGGAGCTGTTGGAAAGTGGTTTTATTAGACCAAGCAAGAGTCCATTTGCTTCAGCAGTAGTGCTGGTCAAAAAGAAAGATGGTACAATGCGTATGTGTGTTGACTATCGCGCATTAAATCAGAAAACCATCAAGAATAGATATCCTATCCCTAGGATTGATGAGCTTATTGATGAGCTCCATGGGGCAATGTTCTTCTCAAAGATTGATCTTCGTTCGGGATATCACCAAATCAGAATGAGGGAGGAGGATATAGAAAAGACAGCATTTAGATGCCACTTTGGGCATTTTGAATTTCTTGTCATGCCTTTTGGTTTGACAAATGCTCCAGCCACATTCCAATCTTGTATGAACAAGATTTTTAGACAGCAGTTGAGGAAGTTTGTGCTCATCTTCTTCGACGATATTCTCATATTCAGTAAGTCTTGGGAAGAGCACCTTAAGCATTTGGAAGAAGTGCTTACCATTTTAGAGGCGGAATGTCTATTCGCCAAAGAGTCAAAGTGTGAGTTTGGGATGGAAGAACTTTTATACCTTGGCCACATTATCAGCTCAAAGGGTGTGAAAGTGGATCCAGAAAAGATAAGGGCCATTCTTGATTGGCCAACTCCTAAGACTATTTCTCATTTGAGAGGTTTTTTAGGGTTATGTGGATTCTATAGAAGATTTGTAAAAGGTTATTCTCATCAAGCTGCACCTTTGACAGATCTTACAAAGAAAGGAGCTTTTCTTTGGACTAAGCAAGCACAAGAGGTTTTTGATAAGTTTAAACAAATCATGAGTTCGTGTCCAGTATTGGCACTTCCGGATTTCTCAAAACCTTTTGAATTACAATGTGATGCTTCAGGAGAAGGAGTTGGAGCTGTCCTAATGCAAGACAAACATCCTATTGTCTTCGAGAGTAGAAAGTTGAGAGGGGCAGAAAAAACTTACTCTATTTATGACAAAGAGATGCTTGCCATCATGCATGCTTTGTCTAAATTCCGTCAATACTTGGTGGGAAGTAAATTTGTTGTTAAGACTGATCAAAACAGTCTTAAACATTTTATGCGCCAAAAGGAATTGAATGAAAGGCAGCAAAAATGGGTAAGTAAACTCCAAGCATATGACTTTGACATTGAATACGTCAAAGGAAAAAATAATATAGTTGCTGATGCACTTTCTAGAAGGCCTCATTTGCAGTCAATTTGTGAGTTATCAGCAGATTGGAAAGAATTAATTGCTGCTGATTATGTTAAAAATCAGTTTGCAACCAGCTTGTTAGAAGGTCAATTGGTTGATGAAAGGTATAAGTTGGTTGATGGATTAATTTATTATAAAGATAGAATCTTTTTAGTACAAGAATCTAAGCTTAAGAAAAAGATTCTACAATCTTTTCATGATGTTCCCCTTGCTGGTCATCAAGGGATTTTCAAGACTTACAAGCAGATTCGTGAACGATTCACTTGGAAAGGTTTGAAAGATGAAGTCTTGAATTACATTAGAGAGTGTCCTATTTGTCAAAGGAATAAAAATGAACACTCTTTTCCTGCTGGTTTACTTCAGCCCTTGCCTATTCCAAATCAGAAGTGGGAAAGTATTGCCATGGACTTTATCACGGGGTTGCCCAAGGTGCAAGGACGTGACTGTATATTTGTTGTGGTTGATAGACTAACGAAATTTGCTCATTTCTTTGCTGTTACCACTTCATTTACAGCAGCTCAAGTGGCTGAGTTGTTTTTTAGAGAGGTGTTCCGTTTGCATGGGTTGCCTAAAACAATTGTCAGTGATAGGGACAGCAAGTTCCTAAGTGTTTTTTGGCAGGAGATCTTCAGATTGAGTGGGACAGTGCTTACTCCAAGCACAAGTTATCACCCACAAACAGATGGGCAATCAGAAATTGTTAACAAGTGGTTAGAGGGCTACCTAAGGAACTATGTTTCAGGACAGCACGAGCTTGGATTAAATGGCTTCATTTAGGAGAGTATTGTTACAACTCTTCTTATCACATGTCAATTAAGATGTCTCCTTTTAAGGCTCTTTATGGTTATGAGGCTACTAACTTTGTTGATCTAGTGTTTGGTGATAGTAGAGCCCCACAAGCATTGGATATGTTACAACAAAGCCAAGACATCTTGAAAACTCTTAAGGAAAATCTGCAACAAGCTCAAAATCAGCAGAAGTTATACGCTGATCAGCAGCGTGTGGAAAGGTCTTTTGAAGTTGGGGACATGGTCTATTTGAGGCTTCAGCCATATAGACAATCTTCTCTCAAGAAGAGTGGTGCAGAAAAGTTGAAGCCACGCTTTTATGGTCCTTTCAAAATCACCAAAAGGATTGGTGAAGTTGCTTATGAGTTGGAACTTCCAGCTGAAAGCAAAATACATAATGTTTTTCATGTGTCTCGCCTCAAGAAGGCAATTGGACACAATGTGGTGGCTACATCAGAATTACCTCCATTGGATGAGGAAGGTCATTTAGTGTTGATTCCAGAAGAGATCCTTGACACTAGAGAACGTTCTTTGAGAAGAAGGACAATCAAAGAATATTTGGTTAGATGGAGGAATTTGCCTATTGAAGATGCTACGTGGGAAGGTGAACAGATTTTGTTGCATCCATCTTTGCAGTTGCTTGGGGACAAGCAATTTCGAGGAGGGCGGACTGTAATGTCCCCTTCTCATCAGTGATCAGCATTGGCATTCTTCAGTCTATTCCGGAACCCGTAGACTGGAATGAGGTGGAAATTAGGGTTTCATGGGCTTGGCTTTTGTAGCATTTCATTTTATTTACTATTTTTAGTAAATGATAGTTGTGGCAGTATGCAGTTGGTTGTCTTCAGTCATCACTTCAGTTGAGCATGTTATTGGTTGTTTCAATATCTTCCTCTCAAGCCTTAATTGTTGAAATTTACTAAGTATTGGCATAAGTGTTATATTTTTCAATTGACCACCCCTTGGCCTAAGGATACAACTTGCAAGTTGTTTTAAAAAGGGGACTTGAAGGGTACGCCTTGTCATAAGGTGATATTAATATTTTATATTTTTGAATTTATGCTTGGAGGAAAGTGGACGCCACTTTATGAGGAATATATATTTTATGAAATTTGAAAATAAGGAGAATTCAAATAGTTGTCTTTTGGCGTACCATTGAGGAAGTTGAAGAGTTTCTCAATTCTTATAAAATGAAGACATGACTCCAGCATTTGATATCCATCAATTACCTTATTGTTATGCTGTCAAAATGACTATGGACATTTTGCTATTGCTTCGAGGATGCTACCTCCTAGCCCCTTCCCAATTTCGTGTTTGAAATATAACACCTAATTGGAATATTGCTGCTTCTCACAACAGACTAGCAGATTGAGCATTAAAGGTTGAGAATTTTGGTGAATTCTACAGTTTTGAAGTTCCTGGTTTTTACACAGCTGAAGCTGAGTTTTGTTCATAACTTCCAAAGCGAATTTTATTCTGTTCTGGGTACTTTGGCCATGCATTAGTCTACTGAAGGCGCCATCTTTCACAAAATTTGAGAATTAAATTCCAAGTATTCAATTTTATATTGCAAAGTCGATTTTCCTCAAGGGCCGTACCATTTAATGCTGTCTTGGGATTCGTGCCAAATAAAGTAGAGACTTTGTTTGCTGTTTCTGGATTCTATCTTGGGCGCCAGACTTGTAAGGTGCTTTTGCAATTCGTTTCACGCCATTCGGAGAAGAAATAAGTGAGTTATGAGTGTTTTTCTGTTTTCCAGTTTGCTGTTCTAAATTTCCAGAACTCAAGAATTTGCATCAGATTTATCAGTTTCCAGTTTAATCTCCATTTCAGTCATTGGAAAGCAAAGAACATTGTTATAATTCATTCTTATACCTATATTTCACTTCTCTATCATTGTAACTCATTTAATTGCAGTCATGTTGAAATTGTAAGGTTCTGATTAGTAGTACTAATCTAACCGTTATTATTGCTGCAACTATTTGATTTAATTCTCATTAAAGTCCCCTGGATGGTTTACCGCCAGTGTGGTTAAAATTGTTTGTACATCTTGTACCCACTTAAGTGGTGAATCCCCACAGTTCTGTGGATGCCCGCCGCAGCGGATGAATTGCTTTAATTTGTAATCTTTTCCCCCCACTGTTTGGTGGTAGCGTGGAATTGTTCTCATGGCTGGTTATCTGCCTAATAATTCATAGTTTCAATTCCTTGACTCCGTCATATGTTAGCACCTCGCCCTCTGTGGGATCTTGAGTGCACATTCTTGACGTTGAGTAGTTATATTGTTCAAGTTCAGTTTCTTCAGTTCAAGCTCAATATCTTCCATTCAAGTTCAGATTTTAATTTGAGGCTAACGCTAATCATATCCTCTATTGCTGGTTATTTTGTGAATTTCCTTCAAAAAATTGGTTAGCATATTTCAGTGGTATCAGAGCAGAAGACCCTGCCATCCTGTGGCAGATTGCAGTAGTTAAGTGATGAGTGAAAAAGACACTAGGCCATACACCAGAAGTCAGGCCAGAAATCAGCATCAGTTTCCGCCCGTTCCAGAGGCAGATACCTTCTCAGAAGCTCTAAGAGACCTTGGTAAAACAGTGGAAGGTTCAGATAATTCAGTGGAAGTGGTTGATCACACAACTGTAATAATGTCAGATTCAGTTAGAAGAGATAATGATGAGAGGGATAGAGTGGAGAAGAAGTTTGACGGGATGATAGACATGATGTCCCGTTTATTATCCAAGTTGGATCAGCAAGCAGCTCAAAGTATTATTCAGCCCCAAAATAACTCAGCTGGAGAAAGTAGTGGAGTAAATGGAAATAATAATAGTGGCAGTCCTGAGGTGAATACTAGAGACAGAATTGTAGGTCAGCATACTACAATTCATAGTGGGTCATCTTCTAGACCCCTCTTTCCTGTTTTCACACCAAGGGAAGAGCAACAACCAGTTGAGGCTACTCCAAACTTTGCTGATGATGCTCGTCAAGCCTATATGGAGTATGTGTCTTTACCTCTTGACTTGAGAGGAGCATGGACCTTTGATCAATTCATGAATCAAAGGAGTCGGAGAAATGGTGGAAGAAATGATCAACGTCCTCCTGCAGCCCCTAGAAATGATTTTTACCAAGCATTGGGAAAGATCACCTTGGAACATTTTGATGGTAGCAATAAGTATACAGCCAGGTCATGGGTTCAAAAATTAGATAACTACCTCTCTCTTAGACCTATGCCGGAAGAGGATGCTATCAAATTTGCTACCTTACATTTAGATGGAATTGCTCATGAATGGTGGACTCATGGATTGGTCACTCTTGGCCATAACCTCATTCACACATATGCTGAGTTTACAAATAAATTGATTGAAAGATTTGACACCAAAGATCCCGAACTAAGATTTAGAGAATTGGCACAATTAAAACAGCAAGGATCTTTAGATAGTTATGTGGCTGATTTTCAGAGGTTGTCAGTAATGGTGCCAAACATTACTGAAAGAAGATTAGTAGTTCTTTTTGCTGAAGGTTTAATGGAACCTTTGAAGGGTTGGGTCAAAGCATTTGATCCTCCAACGCTGGATGAAGCTATCAAGAAAGCTAGGAGCATGGAGTTAGCAGCCCCAAGGCCTAAATTTCACTCAAAACCATTCAGCCATAAGAAGGATAAAAAGTTTCTTCAAATCTGCCCAAGAAGTTTCCACCAAGGCTGTCCGAAGAGCTCAAAGAACAGCTTAGAAAGGATGGAGTTTGCTTCACTTGTCGTGAGCCTTGGGTGAAAGGCCACCGTTGCTATGGAAGAGGCAAAGTAGTGCAAATGGAGGGCTATTCTGATTATGGATCAGAATCTGATTCGTCTGATCAGCAATACGAATCAGCAAGTAGTGAAGGTGAAGAAATTCAAGAAGACAAGTCCGAAGAAGTTGGAGATGGTAGTGCTTTTGCAAAACTATCTAGTTTTCAAAAGAATGAATCTTTTAGGGTTCATGGAGTTGTAAATTCACAAAGGATAGTTGCTCTAATTGATACCGGAGCAACTCACAATTTTATTGATGAAGGGCTAGTTGCTAGAAAGGGTTTGAAGACTGAAGATTTTGATGGTTTCAAAGTAATGGTTGCTGATGGTTTCACTATATCTTGCACAAGGAGAATTCCTAATCTATCTTTGCAATTAGGGAATCATGAAATCAAGGATGATTTTTATGTGGTGGGTATAGGAGACACTGATGTTGTGTTGGGCATACAATGGCTGCGATCTCTTGGTGAGATCACTTTGAATTTGCAAACCATGGAGCTGAAATTTCAGTCAAATGGAAGGAAGGTTGTTTTAAGAGGGATGTCAAATGGAGGCCCTCGAATTGTTTCTTTAAAAAGGATGGAAAGGCTGATCCGCCATGATCAGGTTGAATGGGCTGCTGAATGTATGGTTTTACCAGCTGATCCGGTTGAGGAAAAAAGGCAATATCATCCTGATATTCAAGCCTTACTTTCAAAGAAAAGTAAAGTCTTTGGAAGCTTACCTCCTGGAAGACCTCCTGAAAGAGGTTCTGAGCATGTGATTGAGTTAGAAGAGGGAGCAAAACCAGTCATTACTACACCTTACCGCTATCCAAAGAGGCAGAAAGATGAAATTGAAAAAGCCATCAAGGAGCTGTTGGAAAGTGGTTTTATTAGACCAAGCAAGAGTCCATTTGCTTCAGCAGTAGTGCTGGTCAAAAAGAAAGATGGTACAATGCGTATGTGTGTTGACTATCGTGCATTAAATCAGAAAACCATCAAGAATAGATATCCTATCCCTAGGATTGATGAGCTTATTGATGAGCTCCATGGGGCAATGTTCTTCTCAAAGATTGATCTTCGTTCGGGATATCACCAAATCAGAATGAGGGAGGAGGATATAGAAAAGACAGCATTTAGATGCCACTTTGGGCATTTTGAATTTCTTGTCATGCCTTTTGGTTTGACAAATGCTCCAGCCACATTCCAATCTTGTATGAACAAGACTTTTAGACAGCAGTTGAGGAAGTTTGTGCTCATCTTCTTCGACGATATTCTCATATTCAGTAAGTCATGGGAAGAGCACCTTAAGCATTTGGAAGAAGTGCTTACCATTTTAGAGGCAGAATGTCTATTCGCCAAAGAGTCAAAGTGTGAGTTTGGGATGGAAGAACTTTTATACCTTGGCCACATTATCAGCTCAAAGGGTGTGAAAGTGGATCCAGAAAAGATAAGGGCCATTCTTGATTGGCCAACTCCTAAGACTATTTCTCATCTGAGAGGTTTTTAGGGTTATGTGGATTCTATAGAAGATTTGTAAAAGGTTATTCTCATCAAGCTGCACCTTTGACAGATCTTACAAAGAAAGGAGCTTTTCTTTGGACTAAGCAAGCACAAGAGGTTTTTGATAAGTTTAAACAAATCATGAGTTCGTGTACAGTATTGGCACTTCCGGATTTCTCAAAACCTTTTGAATTACAATGTGATGCTTCAGGAGAAGGAGTTGGAGCTGTCCTAATGCAAGACAAACATCCTATTGTCTTCGAGAGTAGAAAGTTGAGAGGGGCAGAAAAAACTGACTCTATTTATGACAAAGAGATGCTTGCTATCATGCATGCTTTGTCTAAATTCCGTCAATACTTGGTGGGAAGTAAATTTGTTGTTAAGACTGATCACAACAGTCTTAAACATTTTATGAGCCAAAAGGAATTGAATGAAAGGCAGCAAAAATGGGTAAGTAAACTCCAAGCATATGACTTTGACATTGAATACGTCAAAGGAAAAAATAATATAGTTGCTGATGCACTTTCTAGAAGGCCTCATTTGCAGTCAATTTGTGAGTTATCAGCAGATTGGAAAGAATTAATTACTGCTGATTATGTTAAGAATCAGTTTGCAACCAGCTTGTTAGAAGGTCAATTGGTTGATGAAAGGTTTAAGTTGGTTGATGGATTAATTTATTATAAAGATAGAATCTTTTTAGTACAAGAATCTAAGCTTAAGAAAAAGATTCTACAATCTTTTCATGATGTTCCCCTTGCTGGTCATCAAGGGATTTTTAAGACTTACAAGCAGATTCGTGAACGATTCACTTGGAAAGGTTTGAAAGATGAAGTCTTGAATTACATTAGAGAGTGTCCTATTTGTCAAAGGAATAAAAATGAACACTCTTTTCTTGCTGGTCTACTTCAGCCCTTGCCTATTCCAAATCAGAAATGGGAAAGTATTGCCATGGACTTTATCACGGGGTTGCCCAAGGTGCAAGGACGTGATTGTATATTTGTTGTGGTTGATAGACTAACGAAATTTGCTCATTTCTTTGCTGTTACCACTTCATTTACAGCAGCTCAAGTGGCTGAGTTGTTTTTTAGAGAGGTGTTCCGCTTGCATGGGTTGCCTAAAACAATTGTCAGTGATAGGGACAGCAAGTTCCTAAGTGTTTTTTGGCTTGAGATCTTCAGATTGAGTGGGACAGTGCTTACTCCAAGCACAAGTTATCACCCACAAACAGATGGGCAATCAGAAATTGTTAACAAGTGGTTAGAGGGCTACCTAAGGAACTCTGTTTCAGGACAGCAGCGAGCTTGGATTAAATGGCTTCATTTAGGAGAGTATTGTTACAACTCTTCTTATCACATGTCAATTAAGATGTCTCCTTTTAAGGCACTTTATGGTTATGAGGCTACTAATTTTGTTGATTTAGTGTTTGGTGATAGTAGAGCTCCGCAAGCACTGGATATGTTACAACAAAGCCAAGACATCTTGAAAACTCTTAAGGAAAATCTGCAACAAGCTCAAAAGCAGCAGAAGTTATACGCTGATCAGCAGCGTGTGGAAAGGTCTTTTGAAGTTGGGGACATGGTCTATTTGAGGCTTCAGCCATATAGACAATCTTCTCTCAAGAAGAGTGGTGCAGAAAAGTTGAAGCCACGCTTTTATGGTCCTTTCAAAATTGCCAAAAGGATTGGTGAAGTTGCTTATGAGTTGGAACTTCCAGCTGAAAGCAAAATACATAATGTTTTTCATGTGTCTCGCCTCAAGAAGGCAATTGGACACAATGTGGTGGCTACATCAGAATTACCTCCATTGGATGAGGAAGGTCATTTAGTGTTGATTCCAGAAGAGATCCTTGACACTAGAGAACGTTCTTTGAGAAGAAGGACGATCAAAGAATATTTGGTTAGATGGAGGAATTTGCCTATTGAAGATGCTACGTGGGAAGGTGAACAAATTTTGTTGCATCCATCTTTGCAGTTGCTTGGGGACAAGCAATTTCGAGGAGGGCGGACTGTAATGTCCCCTTCTCATCAGTGATCAGCATTGGCATTCTTCAGTCTATTCCGTAACCCGTAGACTGGAATGAGGTGGAAATTAGGGTTTCATGGGCTTGGCTTTTGTAGCATTTCATTTTATTTACTATTTTTAGTAAATGATGGTTGTGGCAGTATGCAGTTGGTTGTCTTCAGTCTTCTCTTCAGTAAGCATATTATTGGTTGTTTCAATATCTTCCTCTCAAGCTTAATTTGTTGAAATCTACTAAGTATTGGCATAAGTGTTATAATTTTCAATTGACCCCTTGGCCTAAGGATACAACTTGCAAGTTGTTTTAAAAAGGGGACTTGAAGGGTACGCCTTGTCATAAGGTGATATTAATATTTTATATTTTTTGAATTTATGCTTGGAGGAAAGTGGACGCCACTTTATGAGGAATATTATTTTATGAAATTTGAAAATAAGGAGAATTCAAATAGTTGTCTTATGGCGTACCATTGAGGAAGTTGAAGAGTTTCTCAATTCTTATAAAATGAAGACATGACTCCAGCATTTGGTATCCATCAATTACCTTACTGTTATGCTGTCAAAATGACTATGGACATTTTGTTATTGCTTCGAGGATGCTACCTCCTAGCCCCTTCCCAATTTCGTGTTTGAAATATAACACCTAATTGGAATATTGCTGCTTCTCATAACAGACTAGCAGATTGAGCCTTAAAGGTTGAGAATTTTTGGTGAATTCTACAGTTTGAAGTTCCTGGTTTTTACACAGCTGAAGCGGAGTTTTGTTCATAACTTCCAAAGCGAATTTTATTCTGTTCTGGGTACTTTGGCCATGCATTAGGCTACTGAAGGCGCCATATTTTACAAAATTTGAGAATTAAATTCCAAGTATTCAATTTTATATTGCAAAGTCGATTTTCCTCAAGGGCCGTACCATTTAATGTTGTCTTGGGATTCGTGCCAAAAAAAGTAGAGACTTTGTTTGCTGTTTCTGGATTCTATCTTGGGCGCCAGACTTGTAAGGTGCTTTTGCAATTCGTTTCACGCCATTCGGAGAAGAAATAAGTGAGTTATGAGTGTTTTTCTGTTTTCCAGTTTGCTGTTCTAAATTTCCAGAACTCGGGAATTTGCATCAGATTTATCAGTTTCCAGTTTAATCTCCATTTCAGTCATTGGAAAGCAAAGAACATTGTTATAATTCATTCTTATATCTATATTTCACTTCTCTATCATTGTAACTCATTTAATTGCAGTCTTGTTGAAATTGTAAGGTTCTGATTAGTAGTACTAATCTAACCATTTATATTGCTGCAACTATTTGATTTGTTTCTCATTAAAGTCCCCTGGATGGTTTACCGCCAGTGTGGTTAAATTGTTTGTAAATCTTGTACCCACTTAAGTGGTGAATCCCCACAGTTCTGTGGATGCCCGCCGCAGCGGATGAATTGCTTTAATTTGTAATCTTTTCCCCCCACTGTTTGGTGGTAGCGTGGAATTGTTCTCATGGCTGGTTATCCGCCTAATAATTCATAGTTTCAATTTCTTGACTCCGTCATATGTTAGCACCTCGCCCTCTGTGGGATCTTGAGTGCACATTCTTGACGTTGAGTAGTTATATTGTTCAAGTTCAGTTTCTTCAGTTCAAGCTCAATATCTTCCATTCAAGTTCAGATTTTAATTTGAGGCTAACGCTAATCATATCCTCTATTGCTGGTTATTTTGTGAATTTCCTTCAAAAAA
>VDFB02095978.1:0-14761 GCA_007258455.2 Sequoia sempervirens | reverse complement strand
GAAAAAAATGTGGTCTCATGGTGATGGAATGCCATAACGAATGCCATGACAAGCAAATTTATATGGATTATCATGGCATTCCATGACCATGAGACCACATTTCTTTGAGGCATTTTTTGAAATAGTTCACTTCCTTGTCTATGCTATTGCTTACTATTATGCTTTCATAGGTTTTTTCCAAGCATCCATAGCTTGTTTAAAAGTGCCTGTTTTAGACTTTTAACCATAGCAGCAAGGCAATGAACTGTTTGATAAAATTCTTTGGTAGACATGTATGAAAAATGCAGTAGCATAGACAAGGTAGTGAACTACTTGAAAAAAATGTCTCAAAGAAATGTAGTCTCATGGTGATGGAATGCCATGATGAATGCCATGACAAGAAAATTGCTATGGATTGTCATGGCATTCCATCACCGTGAGAATGCATTTCTTTTAGGCATTTTTTCAAACAATTCACTGCCTTGTTTATGTTATTACTTACTATCATGCTTTGGTATATTTTTTCCAAGCATCCATAGCTTGTTCGAAAGCACATATTTGAGGTTTTTACTTTTTAGCCATAGCATGAAGGCGTTAAACTATTTGATAAAATGCTTTGGTAGAAATGTATGAAAAATGTGGTAGAATAGAAAAGGTAGTGAACTATTTGAAAAAATGCTTCAAAAAAATGTCGTCTCATGGTGATGGATGCCATAATGAATGCCATGACAAGCAAATTTCTATGGATTGTCATGGCATTCCATCACCATGAGAACACATTGGAGGCATTTTTGAAAAGTTCATTGCCTCTATGATATTGCTTTTACTATTATGCTTTTGATAGATTTTTTCCAAGCATCCATAGCTTGTTTAAAGTTAATCTGCTTAGACTCAGCCATAGCAGCAAGGCAATGAACTATTTGATAAAATGCTTTGGTAGACATGTATGAAAATGCAAGAGATAGACAAGGCGTTGAACTCGCTTGAAATGTTTCAAAGAAATGTAGTCTCATGGTGATGGAATGCCATGACGAATGCCATGACAAGAAAATTGCTATGGATTGTCATGGCATTCCATCATCGTGAGACTACATTTCTTTTATGCATTTTTTCAAACAATTCACTACCTTGTCTATGTTATTGCTTACTATTATGCTTTGGTAGATTTTTTCCAAGGATCCATAGCTTGTTCGAAAGCACCTATTTGAGGTTTTTACTTTTTAGCCATAGCATGAAGGCATTGAACTGTTTGATCAAATGCTTTGGTAGACATGTATCAAAAATGTGGTAGAATAGAAGAGGTAGTGAACTATTTGAAAAAATGCTTTAAAAAAATGTGGTCTCATGGTGATGGAATGCAATAACGAATGCCATGACAAGAAAATTTCTATGGATTGTCATGGCATTCCATGACCATATGACCACATTTCTTTGAGGCATTTTTTGAAACAATTCACTTCCTTGTCTATGCTATTGCTTACTATTATGCTTTGGTAGGTTTTTTCCAAGCATCCATAGCTTGTTTAAAAGCACCTGTTTTAGACTTTTAGCCATAGCAGCAAGGCAATGAACTGTTTGATAAAATTCTTTGGTAGACATGTATGAAAAATGCAGTAGCATAGACAAGGCAGTGAACTACTTGAAAATGTCTCAAAGAAATGTAGTCTCATCGCGGATAATGCCATGATGAACGCCATGACAAGAAAATTGTTGCGGATGCTCGCGGCATTCCATCACCGCGGAGAATGCATTTTAGGCATTTTTTCAAACAATTCTGTCGCTCCTTTCTATGTTATTTTACTATTATGCTTTGCAGATTTTTCCAAGCATCCATAGCTTGTTCGAAAGCACATATTTGAGGTTTTTACTTTTTAGCCATAGCATGAAGGCGTTGAACTATTTGATAAAATGCTTTGGTAGAAATTTATGAAAAATGTGGTAGAATAGAAAATGTAGTGAACTATTTGAAAATGTTAAAAAATGTGGTCTCATGGTGATGGATGCCACAATGAATGCCATGACAAGCAAATTTATGGATTGTCATGGCATTCCACTATGAGAACACATTTCTTTGAGGCATTTTTGAAACAATTGATCAGCTTTGTTTGCGCTATTGTTTACTATTATGCTTTTGATAGATTTTTTCCAAGCATCCATAGCTTGTTTAAAAGCACCTCGCTTTAGACTTTTAGCCATAGCAGCAAGGCAATGAACTGTTTGATAAAATGCTTTGGTAGACATGTATGAAAAATGTAGTAGCATAGACAAGGCATTGAACTGCTTGAAAAAAATGTCTTAAAGAAATGTAGTCTCATGGTGATGGAATTCCATGACGAATGCCATGACAAGAAAATTGCTATGGATTATCATGGCATTCCATCATCGTGAGACTACATTTCTTTTAGGCATTTTTTCAAACAATTCACTACCTTGTCTATGTTATTGCTTACTATTATGCTTTGGTAGATTTTTTCCAAGGATCCATAGCTTGTTCAAAAGCACCTGTTTGAGGTTTTTACTTTTTAGAAATAGCATGAAGGCATTGAACTGTTTGATAAAATGCTTTGGTAGACATGTATCAAAAATGTGGTAGAATAGAAGAGGTAGTGAACTATTCGAAAAAATGCTTCAAAAAAATGTGGTCTCATGGTGATGGAATGCAATAACGAATGCCATGACAAGAAAATTTCTATGGATTGTCATGGCATTCCATGACCATGAGACCACATTTCTTTGAGGCATTTTTTGAAACACTTCACTTCCTTGTCTATGCTATTGCTTACTATTATGCTTTGATATGTTTTTTCTAAGCATCCATAGCTTGTTTAAAAGCACCTGTTTTAGGCTTTTATCCATAGCAGCAAGGAAATGAACTGTTTGATAAAATTCTTTGGTAGACATGTATGAAAAATGCAGTAGCATAGACAAGGCAGTGAACTACTTAAAAAAAATGTCTCAAAGAAATGTATTCTCATCGTGATGGAATGCCATGATGAATGCCATGACAAGCAAATTGCTATGGATTGTCATGGCATTCCATCACCGTGAGAATGCATTTCTTTTAGGCATTTTTTCAAACAATTTACTGCCTTGTCTATGTTATTTCTTACTATTATGCTTTGGTAGATTTTTTCCAAGCATCCATAGCTTGTTTGAAAGCACATATTTGAGGTTTTTACTTTTTAGCCATAGCATGAAGGCGTTGAACTATTTGATAAAATGCTTTGGTAGAAATGTATGAAAAATGTGGTAGAATAGAAAAGGTAGTGAACTATTTGAAAAAATGCTTCAAAAAAATGTGGTCTCATGGTGATGGATGCCATAATGAATGCCATGACAAGCAAATTTCTATGGATTGTCATGGCATTCAATCACCATGAGAACACGTTTCTTTGGGGCATTTTTTGAAACAGTTCACTGCCTTGTCTATGCTATTGCTTACTATTATGCTTTGATAGATTTTTTCCAAGCATCCATAGCTTGTTTAAAAGCACCTGTTTTAGACTTTTAGCCATAGCAGCAAGGCAATGAACTGTTTGATAAAATGCTTTGGTAGACATGTTCGAAAAATGTAGTAGCATAGACAGGGCAGTGAACTGCTTGAAAAAAATGTCTCAAAGAAATGTAGTCTCATCGTGATGGAATGCCATGACGAATGCCATGACAAGAAAATTGCTATGGATTGTCATGGCATTCCATCATTGTGAGACTACATTTCTTTTATGCATTTTTTCAAACAATTCACTACCTTGTCTATGTTATTGCTTACTATTATGCTTTGGTAGATTTTTCCAAGGATCCATAGCTTGTTCAAAAGCACCTGTTTGAGGTTTTTACTTTTTAGCCATAGCATGAAGGCATTGAACTGTTTGATAAAATCCTTTGGTGGACATGTATCAAAAATGTGGTAGAATAGAAGAGGTAGTGAACTATTTGAAAAAATGCTTCAAAAAAATGTGGTCTCATGGTGATGGAATGCAATAACGAATGCCATGACAAGAAAATTTCTATGGATTGTCATGGCATTCCATGACCATGAGACCACATTTCTTTGAGGCATTTTTTGGAACGCTTCACTTCCTTTTCTATGCTATTGCTTACTATTATGCTTTGATAGGTATTTTCCAAGCATCCATAGCTTGTTTAAAAGCACATGTTTTAGACTTTTAGCCATAGCAAAAAGGCAATGAACTATTTGATAAAATTATTTGTTAGACATGTATGAAAAATGCAGTAGCATAGACAAGGCAGTGAACTGCTTGAAAAAAATGTCTCAAAGAAATGTAGTCTCATCGTGATGGAATGCCATGATGAATGCCATGTAAAGAAAATTGCTATGGATTGTCATGGCATTCCATCACCATGAGAATGCATTTCTTTTAGGCATTTTTTCATACAATTCACTACCTTGTCTATGTTATTACTTACTATTAAGCTTTGGTAGATTTTTTCCAAGCATCCATAGCTTGTTCGAAAGCACATATTTGAGGTTTTTACTTTTTATCCATAGCATGAAGGCTTTGAACTGTTTGATAAAATGCTTTGGTAGAAATGTATGAGAAATGTGGTAGAATAGAAAAGGTAGTGAACTATTTGAAAAAATGCTTCAAAAAAATGTGGTCGCATGGTGATGGATGCCATAATGAATGCCATGACAAGAAAATTTCTATGGATTGTCATGGCATTCCATCACCATGAGAACACATTTCTTTGAGGCATTTTTTGAAATAGTTCACTGCCTTGTCTATGCTATTGCTTACTATTATGCTTTGATAGATTTTTTCCAAGCATCCATAGCCTTTTTAAAAGCACCTTTTTTAGACTTTTAGCCATAGCAGCAAGGCAATGAACTGTTTGATAAAATGCTTTGGTAGACATGTATGAAAAATGCAGTAGCATAGACAAGGCAGTGAACTGCTTAAAAAAAATGTTTCAAATAAATGTAGTCTCATGGTGATGGAATGCCATGACGAATGCCATGACAAGCAAATTGCTATGGATTGTCATGGCATTCCATCATCGTGAGACTACATTTCTTTTAGGCATTTTTTCAAACAATTCACTACCTTGTCTATGTTATTGCTTACTATTATGCTTTGGTAGATTTTTTCCAAGGATCCATAGCTTGTTCGAAAGCACCTGTTTGAGGTTTTTACTTTGTAGCCATAGCATGAAGGCATTGAACTGTTTGATAAAATGCTTTGGTAGACATGTATGAAAAATGTAGTAGCATAGACAAGGCAGTGAACTACTTGAAAAAAATGTCTTAAATAAATGTAGTCTCATGGTGATGGAATGCCGTGACGAATGCCATGACAAGAAAATTGCTATGGATTGTAATGGCATTCCATCACTGTGAGACTGTATTTCTTTTAGGCATTTTTTCAAACAATTCACTGCCTTGTCTATGTTATTGCTTACTATTATGCTTTGGTAGATTTTTTCCATGCATCCATAGTTTGTTCCAAAGCACCTATTTGAGATTTTTACTTTTTACCATAGCATGAATGCGTTGAACTATTTGATAAAATGCTTTTGTAGAAATGTATGAAAAATGTGGTAGAATAGAAAAGGTAGTGAACTGTTTGAAAAAATGCTTCAAAAAAATGTGGTCTCATGGAGATGGAATACCATAACGAATGCCATGACAAGAAAAATTCTATGGATTGTCATGGCATTCCATGACCATGAGACCACATTTCTTTGAGGCATTTTTTGAAACAATTCACTGCCTTGTCTATGCTATTGCTTACTATTATGCTTTGATAGATTTTTTCCAAGCATCCATAGTTTGTTTAAAAGCACCTGTTTTAGACATTTAGCCATAGCAGCAAGGCAATGATCTGTTTGATAAAATGCATTAGCATAGAAAAGGCAGTGAACTGCTTGAAAAAAATGTCTTAAAGAAATGTAGTCTCATGGTGATTGAATGCCGTGACGAATGCCATTACAAGCAAATTGCTATGGATTGTCATGGCATTCCATCACCGTGAGACTCCATTTCTTTTAGGCATTTTTTCAAACAATTCACTACCTTGTCTTTGTTATTGCTTACTATTATGCTTTGGTAGATTTTTTCCAAGCATCCATAGCTTGTTCAAAAGCAATTGTTTGATGTTTTTACTTTTTAGCCATAGCATGAAGGCGTTGAACTATTTGATAAAATGCTTTGGTAGACCTGTATGAAAAATCTGGTAGAATAGAAGAGGTAGTGAACTATTTGAAAAAATGCTTCAAAAAAATGTGGTCTCATCATGATGGAATGCAATAACGAATGCCATGACAAGAATATTTCTATGGATTGTCATGGCATTCCATGACCATGAGACCACATTTCTTTGAGGCATTTTTTGAAACAGTTCACTTCCTTGTCTATGCTATTGCTTACTATTGTGCTTTGATAGGCTTTTTCCAAGCATCCATACCTTGTTTAAAAGCACCTGTTTTAGACTTTTAGCCATAGCAGCAAGGCAATGAACTGTTTGATAAAATTCTTTGGTAGACATGTATGAAAAATTCAGTAGCATAGACAAGGCAGTGAACTGCTTGAAAAAAATGTCTCAAAGAAATGTAGTCTCATCGTGATGGAATGCCATGATGCTTGCCATGACAAGCAAATTGCTATGGATTGTCATGGCATTCCATCACCGTGAGAATGCATTTCTTTTAGGCATTTTTTCAAACAATTCACTGCCTTGTCTATGTTATTACTTACTAGTATGCTTTGGTAGATTTTTTCCAAGCATCCATAGCTTGTTCGAAACCACATATTTGAGGTTTTTACTTTTTAGCCATAGCATGAAGGTGTTGAACTTTTGATAAAAATGCTTTGGTAGAAATGTATGAAAAATGTGGTAGAATAGAAAAGGTAGTGAACTATTTGAAAAAATGCTTCAAAAAAATGTGGTCTCATGGTGATGGATGCCATAATGAATGCCATGACAAGCAAATTTATATGGATTGTCATGGCATTCCATCACCATGAGAACACATTTCTTTGAGGCATTTTTTGAAACAGTTCACTACCTTGTCTATGCTATTGCTTACTATTATGCTTTGATAGATTTTTTCCAAGCATCTATAGCTTGTTTAAAAGCACCTGTTTTAGACTTTTAGCCATAGCAGCAAGGCACTGAACTGTTTGATAAAATGCTTTGGTAGACATGTATGCAAAATGCAATAGCATAGACAAGGTAGTGAACTGCTTGAAAAAAATGTCTCAAAGAAATGTAGTCTCATCGTGATGGAATGCCATGACGAATGCCATGACAAGCAAATTGCTATGGATTGTCATGGCATTCCATCATCGTGAGGCTACATTTATTTTATGCATTTTTTCAAACAATTCACTACCTTGTCTATGTTATTGCTTACTATTATGCTTTGGTAGATTTTTTCCAAGGATCCATAGCTTGTTCGAAAGCACCTGTTTAAGGTTTTTACTTTTTAGCCATAGCATGAAGGCATTGAATTGTCTGATAAAATGCTTTGGTAGACATGTATCAAAAATGTTGTAGAATAGAAGAGGTAGTGAACTATTTGAAAAAATGCTTCAAAAAAATGTGGTCTCATGGTGATGGAATGCCATAACGAATGCCATGACAAGCAAATTTCTATGGATTGTCATGGCATTCCATCACCATGAGACCACATTTCTTTGAGGCATTTTTTGAAATAGTTCACTTCCTTGCCTATGCTATTGCTTACTATTATGCTTTGATAGATTTTTTCCAAGCATCCATAGCTTGTTTAAAAGTGCCTGTTTTAGACTTTTAACCATAGCAGCAAGGCAATGAACTGTTTGATAAAATTCTTTGGTAGACATGTATGAAAAATGCAGTAGCATAGACAAGGTAGTGAACTACTTGAAAAAAATGTCTCAAAGAAATGTAGTCTCATGGTGATGGAATGCCATGATGAATGCCATGACAAGAAAATTGCTATGGATTGTCATGGCATTCCATCACCGTGAGAATGCATTTCTTTTAGTCATTTTTTCAAACAATTCACTGCCTTGTTTATGTTATTACTTACTATCATGCTTTGGTATATTTTTTCCAAGCATCCATAGCTTGTTCGAAAGCACATATTTGAGGTTTTTACTTTTTAGCCATAGCATGAAGGCGTTGAACTATTTGATAAAATGCTTTGGTAGAAATGTATGAAAAATGTGGTAGAATAGAAAAGGTAGTGAACTATTTGAAAAAATGCTTCAAAAAAATGTCGTCTCATGGTGATGGATGCCATAATGAATGCCATGACAAGGAAATTTCTATGGATTGTCATGGCATTCCATCACCATGAGAACACATTTCTTTGAGGCATTTTTTGAAAAAGTTCATTGCCTTGTCTATGCTATTGCTTACTATTATGCTTTGATAGATTTTTTCCAAGCATCCATAGCTTGTTTAAAAGCACCTGTTTTAGACTTTTAGCCATGGCGACAAGGAGCAATGAACTATTTGATAAAATGCTTTTTGGTAGACATGTATGAAAATCTGATGGCATAGACAAAGTGATGAAGCTGCTTGAAAAATGTCTGAAAATGTAGTCTCATGGTGATGGAATGCCATATTGAATGCCATGACAAACAAGTGCTATGGATTGTCATGGCATTCCATGAGACTACATTTCTTTTATGCATTTTTTCAAACAATTCACTACCTTGTCTATGTTATTGCTTACTATTATGCTTTGGTAGATTTTTTCCAAGGATCCATAGCTTGTTCGAAAGCACCTATTTGAGGTTTTTACTTTTTAGCCATAGCATGAAGGCATTGAACTGTTTGATCAAATGCTTTGGTAGACATGTATCAAAAATGTGGTAGAATAGAAGAGGTAGTGAACTATTTGAAAAAATGCTTTAAAAAAATGTGGTCTCATGGTGATGGAATGCAATAACGAATGCCATGACAAGAAAATTTCTATGGATTGTCATGGCATTCCATGACCATATGACCACATTTCTTTGAGGCATTTTTTGAAACAATTCACTTCCTTGTCTATGCTATTGCTTACTATTATGCTTTGGTAGGTTTTCAAGCATCCATAGCTTGTTTAAAAGCACTGTTTTAGACTTTTAGCCATGGCGGGCAATGAGCTGTTTGATAAAATTCTTTGGTATTGGAGCAATGTATGAGAAAAATGCAGTAGCATAGACAAGGCAGTGAACTACTTGAAAAAAATGTCTCAAAGAAATGTAGTCTCATCGTGATGGAATGCCATGATGAATGCCATGACAAGAAAATTGCTATGGATTGTCATGGCATTCCATCACCGTGAGAATGCATTTCTTTTAGGCATTTTTTCAAACAATTTACTGCCTTTTCTATGTTATTTCTTACTATTATGCTTTGGTAGATTTTTTCCAAGCATCCATAGCTTGTTCGAAAGCACATATTTGAGGTTTTTACTTTTTAGCCATAGCATGAAGGCGTTGAACTGTTTGATAAAATGCTTTGGTAGAAATGTATGAAAAATGTGGTAGAATAGAAAATGTAGTGAACTATTTGAAAAAATGCTTCAAAAAAATGTGGTCTCATGGTGATGGATGCCATAATGAATGCCATGACAAGCAAATTTCTATGGATTGTCATGGCATTCCATCACCATGAGAACACATTTCTTTGAGGCATTTTTTGAAACAGTTGACTGCCTTGTCTATGCTATTGCTTACTATTATGCTTTGATAGATTTTTCCAAGAAGCATCCATGGCTTGTTTGAAAGCACCTATTTTAGGCTTTTAGCCATAGTAGCAAGGCAGTGAGCTGTTTGATAAAATGCTTTGGTAGACATGTATGAAAAATGCAGTAGCATAGACAAGGCAGTGAACTGCTTGAAAAAAATGTCTTAAAGAAATGTAGTCTCATGGTGATGGAATGCCATGACGAATGCCATGACAAGAAAATTGCTATGGATTGTCATGGCATTCCATCATCGTGAGACTGCATTTCTTTTAGGCACCTTTTCAAACAGTCCTGCCTTGTCTATGTTATTATACTATTATGCTTTGGTAGATTTTCCAGGATCCATAGCTTGTTCAAAAGCACCTGTTTGAGGTTTTTACTTTTTAGAAATAGCATGAAGGCATTGAACTGTTTGATAAAATGCTTTGGTAGACATGTATCAAAAATGTGGTAGAATAGAAGAGGTAGTGAACTATTCGAAAAAATGCTTGAAAAAAATGTGGTCTCATGGTGATGGAATGCAATAACGAATGCCATGACAAGAAAATTTCTATGGATTGTCATGGCATTCCATGACCATGAGACCACATTTCTTTGAGGCATTTTTTGAAACACTTCACTTCCTTGTCTATGCTATTGCTTACTATTATGCTTTGATATGTTTTTTCTAAGCATCCATAGCTTGTTTAAAAGCACCTGTTTTAGGCTTTTAGCCATAGCAGCAAGGCAATGAACTGTTTGATAAAATTCTTTGGTAGACATGTATGAAAAATGTAGTAGCATAGACAAGGCAGTGAACTACTTGAAAAAAATGTCTCAAAGAAATGTAGTCTCATCGTGATGGAATGCCATGATGAATGCCATGACAAGCAAATTGCTATGGATTGTCATGGCATTCCATCAATGTGAGACTGCATTTCTTTGAGGCATTTTTTCAAACAATTCACTGCCTTGTCTATGTTATTGCTTACTATTATGCTTTGGTAGATTTTTTCCAAGCATCCATGGCTTGTTTGAAAGCACATATTTGAGGTTTTTACTTTTTAGCCATAGCATGAAGGCGTTGAACTGTTTGATACAATGCTTTGGTAGAAATGTATGAAAAATGTGGTAGAATAGAAAAGGTAGTGAACTATTTGAAAAAATGCTTCAAAAAAATGTGGTCTCATGGTGATGGATGCCATAATGAATGCCATGACAAGCAAATTTCTATGGATTGTCATGGCATTCAATCACCATGAGAACACGTTTCTTTGGGGCATTTTTTGAAACAGTTCACTGCCTTGTCTATGCTATTGCTTACTATTATGCTTTGATAGATTTTTTCCAAGCATCCATAGCTTGTTTAAAAGCACCTGTTTTAGACTTTTAGCCATAGTAGCAAGGCAATGAACTGTTTGATAAAATGCTTTGGTAGACATGTATGAAAAATGAAGTAGCATAGACAAGGTAGTGAACTGCTTGAAAAAAATGTCTCAAAAGAAATGTAGTCTCATCATTGATGGAATGCCATGGCGAATGCCATGACAAGCAAATTGCTATGGATTGTCATGGCATTCCATCGTAATGAGACTACATTTCTTTTATCATTTTCAAACAATTCACTACCTTGTCTATGTTAATGCTACTATTAATGCTTTGGTAGATTTTTTTCAAGGATCCATAAGCGTTCAAAGAAAACTACTGTTTGAGGGTTTTTACTTTTTAGCCATAGCATGAAGGCATTATTTGTTTGATAAAATCCTTTGGTGGACGTATTATCAAAATGTATTTAGAATAGAAGGAGTGAGTGAACTATTTGAAAAATGCTTCAAAAAAATGTGGTCTCATGGTGATGGAATGCAATAACGAATGCCATGACAAGAAAATTTCTATGGATTGTCATGGCATTCCATGACCATGAGACCACATTTCTTTGAGGCATTTTTTGGAACGCTTCACTTCCTTTTCTATGCTATTGCTTACTATTATGCTTTGATAGGTATTTTCCAAGCATCCATAGCTTGTTTAAAAGCACATGTTTTAGACTTTTAGCCATAGCAAAAAGGCAATGAACTATTTGATAAAATTATTTGTTAGACATGTATGAAAAATGCAGTAGCATAGACAAGGCAGTGAACTGCTTGAAAAAAATGTCTCAAAGAAATGTAGTCTCATCGTGATGGAATGCCATGATGAATGCCATGTAAAGAAAATTGCTATGGATTGTCATGGCATTCCATCACCATGAGAATGCATTTCTTTTAGGCATTTTTTCATACAATTCACTACCTTGTCTATGTTATTACTTACTATTAAGCTTTGGTAGATTTTTTCCAAGCATCCATAGCTTGTTCGAAAGCACATATTTGAGGTTTTTACTTTTTATCCATAGCATGAAGGCTTTGAACTGTTTGATAAAATGCTTTGGTAGAAATGTATGAGAAATGTGGTAGAATAGAAAAGGTAGTGAACTATTTGAAAAAATGCTTCAAAAAAATGTGGTCGCATGGTGATGGATGCCATAATGAATGCCATGACAAGAAAATTTCTATGGATTGTCATGGCATTCCATCACCATGAGAACACATTTCTTTGAGGCATTTTTTGAAATAGTTCACTGCCTTGTCTATGCTATTGCTTACTATTATGCTTTGATAGATTTTTTCCAAGCATCCATAGCCTTTTTAAAAGCACCTTTTTTAGACTTTTAGCCATAGCAGCAAGGCAATGAACTGTTTGATAAAATGCTTTGGTAGACATGTATGAAAAATGCAGTAGCATAGACAAGGCAGTGAACTGCTTAAAAAAAATGTTTCAAATAAATGTAGTCTCATGGTGATGGAATGCCATGACGAATGCCATGACAAGCAAATTGCTATGGATTGTCATGGCATTCCATCATCGTGAGACTACATTTCTTTTAGGCATTTTTTCAAACAATTCACTACCTTGTCTATGTTATTGCTTACTATTATGCTTTGGTAGATTTTTTCCAAGGATCCATAGCTTGTTCGAAAGCACCTGTTTGAGGTTTTTACTTTGTAGCCATAGCATGAAGGCATTGAACTGTTTGATAAAATGCTTTGGTAGACATGTATGAAAAATGTAGTAGCATAGACAAGGCAGTGAACTACTTGAAAAAAATGTCTTAAATAAATGTAGTCTCATGGTGATGGAATGCCGTGACGAATGCCATGACAAGAAAATTGCTATGGATTGTAATGGCATTCCATCACTGTGAGACTGTATTTCTTTTAGGCATTTTTTCAAACAATTCACTGCCTTGTCTATGTTATTGCTTACTATTATGCTTTGGTAGATTTTTTCCATGCATCCATAGTTTGTTCCAAAGCACCTATTTGAGATTTTTACTTTTTACCATAGCATGAATGCGTTGAACTATTTGATAAAATGCTTTTGTAGAAATGTATGAAAAATGTGGTAGAATAGAAAAGGTAGTGAACTGTTTGAAAAAATGCTTCAAAAAAATGTGGTCTCATGGAGATGGAATACCATAACGAATGCCATGACAAGAAAAATTCTATGGATTGTCATGGCATTCCATGACCATGAGACCACATTTCTTTGAGGCATTTTTTGAAACAATTCACTGCCTTGCCTATGCTATTGCTTACTATTATGCTTTGATAGATTTTTTCCAAGCATCCATAGTTTGTTTAAAAGCACCTGTTTTAGACTTTTAGCCATAGCAGCAAGGCAATGATCTGTTTGATAAAATGCATTAGCATAGAAAAGGCAGTGAACTGCTTGAAAAAAATGTCTTAAAGAAATGTAGTCTCATGGTGATGGAATGCCGTGACGAATGCCATTACAAGCAAATTGCTATGGATTGTCATGGCATTCCATCACCGTGAGACTCCATTTCTTTTAGGCATTTTTTCAAACAATTCACTACCTTGTCTTTGTTATTTCTTACTATTATGCTTTGGTAGATTTTCCAAGCATCCATAGCTTGTTCAAAAGCAATTGTTTGATGTTTTACTTTTAGCCATGGCATGAAGGCGTTGAACTATTTGATAAAATGCTTTGGTAGACTTTGTATGAAAATCACGGTAGAATAGAAGGAGTAGTGAACTATTTGAAAAAATGCTTCAAAAAATGTGGTCTCATCATGATGGAATGCAATACTTGAATGCCATGACAAAGAATATTTCTATGAGTTGTCATGGCATTCCACTCATCAGACCACATTTCTTTGAGAGCATTTTAACAAATTCACTTCGCTATCTATCTTATTGCTTACTATTATTACTTTGATAGGCTTTTCCAAGCATCCATACCTTGTTTAAAAGCACCTGTTTTAGACTTTTAGCCATAGCAGCAAGGCAATGAACTGTTTGATAAAATTCTTTGGTAGACATGTATGAAAAATTCAGTAGCATAGACAAGGCAGTGAACTGCTTGAAAAAAATGTCTCAAAGAAATGTAGTCTCATCGTGATGGAATGCCATGATGCTTGCCATGACAAGCAAATTGCTATGGATTGTCATGGCATTCCATCACCGTGAGAATGCATTTCTTTTAGGCATTTTTTCAAACAATTCACTGCCTTGTCTATGTTATTACTTACTATTATGCTTTGGTAGATTTTTTCCAAGCATCCATAGCTTGTTCGAAACCACATATTTGAGGTTTTTACTTTTTAGCCATAGCATGAAGGTGTTGAACTTTTGATAAAATGCTTTGGTAGAAATGTATGAAAAATGTGGTAGAATAGAAAAGGTAGTGAACTATTTGAAAAAATGCTTCAAAAAAATGTGGTCTCATGGTGATGGATGCCATAATGAATGCCATGACAAGCAAATGTATATGGATTGTCATGGCATTCCATCACCATGAGAACACATTTCTTTGAGGCATTTTTTGAAACAGTTCACTACCTTGTCTATGCTATTGCTTACTATTATGCTTTGATAGATTTTTTCCAAGCATCTATAGCTTGTTTAAAAGCACCTGTTTTAGACTTTTAGCCATAGCAGCAAGGCACTGAACTGTTTGATAAAATGCTTTGGTAGACATGTATGCAAAATGCAATAGCATAGACAAGGTAGTGAACTGCTTGAAAAAAATGTCTCAAAGAAATGTAGTCTCA
>VDFB02095977.1:30465-45577 GCA_007258455.2 Sequoia sempervirens | reverse complement strand
AACATTAACAAAGCAAAGGTATGTACTTGAATCCCTCAGATTTAAATTTTCATATATAAAAAAAAATACTTACATTTTCCTCAAATCCATAATATATATATATATATATATTAGTGTATTTATTTACGGTAACAAAAAATTAACCCAAGTAACACATTAATAATTCTAAGGATTTGTGCTTGGAAAAAAGGCATAACAAATTTATTTGTTGGATGTCATGTTGTATAGTTTAGAAAAGCTCAAAATATGAATAGGATTTTAAGGCCATATATTATGGTAGCTTACAATGCAAAAGAAGGAAGGAAATCTATTATCAATTTTAATCTAAAATTTAATACCATATGAAAAATCACATGTAGTATTATCTAAAATTAATTCTTGACATATTAATTTTATAAAATACACTTACCATTCAATAAACTTCTCCCAAGAAAGAAACCCTAAGTGAATATTAATTGAACCCTAATTGTAGAATCATAACTCTAATCATAACCCTAATTGAACCCTAATTGAATAGTAGTCCTAATTGTACCATAACCCTAACTTTGAACTATAGTTGGAACTCTAACTTAACCTCCTAACACTAATTCTTATCCTAATTGAACCTTAACCCCAACCCTAATTTAGTTAAATCTTTTTATAAAAATTGTAGCAGTCTATCTATACTTGGAGATTTATCCTTTTTATATATTCTAATATCCTTTACAATCTCATCCTTAGAGATATCTCTAGTAGGCCAATCATTGTCTTCCTCTTTGATTTTCCTAGGGATGACTTGTGCACAATGATCTTGGGATCTTTTATAGTCCACATTGCTATCTTCAACAAAGAAAATATTTTAATAGAAAGATTGAAATTCATTTATAACCAAATAAAGACCATTTATATGTTGATTATTCACCTAGATTGATCTAATTTATTCCCTAGCATTTTTCTCCTTTATATAATTAAAGAAGAAATCAAAGCCTTTATCTCCATTTTTTAGCCAATTTATTTTAGCCCTAACTTTTAAACCATGAATCTTCTTAATTTACAATTTTCTCAAATTATGCTTGAATCTCACCAACTACTCATTCAAGGACTCATGCAATTGAGATTAGATGGAGATAAAATCTTATTGAAGCAATTCTTTGATCTCCTTCCATCAAAGGCTCTTTTTTCTGCACAACCTTGAATAGGGACCTTGAGTTGGTAACATTGGAATCCTATTTTTGAATTGATAGCAGAAATTTTTTTTAGCAAGATCCCATCAATTAATTTTTTTAGCAAATATTAACTTCTTATATTAAAAATAATTTAAATATTTTAACACATGCATTAGATGGATCTTTGGTTTTTGATGATTTAGAGATATTATGCATTGATAATTGTGTGATTGAAAGGTTTAACAAATATAAGTCATTTGGAAAAGCCTATGAAATCTAGGTTGAGCAAGTGATTAGATATGGACTCTTTTGCATTGAAAGAGGTGTAATATTATATATGAAATTGTGGAAAAAAAGGAATTAAATAATGATCTCCAAATACTGAGAAAATAAGACCCATCTAGAATTTAGTAATAATATATATATATATAAAATTGATAAATACACAACTAAAACAAAAAATTCTCATATTTATTTTAAATGTTTGATATATGTTATTCATTGGCATATTTTTAAATTTTGTATGCTTTTGGTGGAGTTACTATTGAAGGAGAATATAATTGTAAACTATATATATTTTAAGTAAATCTATATCTTTTAGTATTTAAAATTACTTAAATAGTTTCCTCATTGATATCTTGTTTACTTTAACATACACCATAATAGAAGTTCACATGCACATCAATCTTAGAGAAAAAATATATATTCATACCCTTTTTCATTACTATTTTTGGTAAACTTTGAATGGATTGTCCTTTGTTCAATAACAAGTCTACAAGTGGGATATTCTTGTGTGAATTAATCTCATGACATTACCCTACTTTGCATAAGATCTACTAGTGCAAACTTGACGTAGTAATTATCAACCCTACACATTTAAAATTTAAATTCAATTTAAATCTGACACATCTCCCACTAATCATTGTGAGCTTACCTAATGCATGTTTATCTTGATTTAGGTTGTATTTTACTTAAATAAAATCATTTAAGCATTTAAAATGATCAAAGATTATTAGGACAATGAGGATTTATCAAAAAGAACATTTTCATTGAGAGAAATGTACTGCAAACATTTTCTCATAACATATATCATCATGTCTCTAATCATTATTCCTATGTCATGGAATTGGTTTGGTTAGGGCTCTAATTGAGGAGAACAAAATCCTCACAATTTAGCACATTCCCTAAAAAATGTTACTAAACACTTTCTATCTATATTCCCTAAAAATGTTACTAAACACTTTCTATCTATATTGAGGTTCAAATATTAGAAGATCAACACAACTAAATTCTAAACATCAATTATTTGCTAGTTGATTCTTATGGTATAGATTTATATTTGCACACTAGTTCAGTTTCTCAGACATGGATATGAACCAAAGCAATACTTTTAGACATTTATTCATGACCATCTAGGGATCTAAATGAAGATAACACAAGCCTCAAAATTTAGTAGATTTTGTAATACTATGTATATTCACTCTTATTATATTAATATATAAATATATAGGCTTACCCCCTTTGCTTTAAAAAAAAAAAATGATGTTTGTAAACATTGTCAATCCATAATAAAGTGTAAATGTTAAAAGATAAAAATCAATTTCAAAAATTAATTTTTACTAGTTGATTATTGGAATTATAGATTGAAGCTTGTAGACTAGTTTTATTTTGTACACATATTTGAACCAAAGAAAAGAACACTTAATTCGCATATTTAAAAGTATTTATAAAATCAAGTCCAAAACCTCTTTTAACACTTCAAATAATCAACATCTACATCTCAAAAAACATCACACTTAATTCATTTAATTTAAATATCAATCATCTAATATAAAAATAATATTATTTTTAAATAAAACATAATAAACATTTTTTCATTAAAATAAACAATTAAATATAATTAACATTAATAAATATTATAAATAAGATATAATCTTTTAAAAAAAAGTTATTATTAAAGTTATAAGAAAGATAAATCTTTTCTATTTCCTAACAAAGAAAATGAACCGATACTTTGTAATATAGAAGGAACACTCACCACAATTCATGTAATGAAATGAATGTGGGATTAAGACTAAATCCCCCAATCCAATGACTGAGCAAATGTGTAAAGTGGAAACGGAAAACGCAAACAGCTATGGAAGGAGAATGGGAACGAGAATGGCAAGTGTAAACTGTAACGATGGAGTACTACGGAAACATAGATTTGAAATGGTGTGGTTAAAGAAATGCTATAGAAACGAGAGAGAGGTTGGGTTAAGAGGGCCCCACATGGTGTTGGACATCTAAGGGAGTGTACCCTTAGAGTGTGTCGGTTAAGCCCGACCCTCATATAATACCTTGCATTATGGAGCTCAATTCTCTGATATATTACTACTTATCAAATCCTTTGTAAATAATTGTAAACTTATGACTCCATTCAAGCATTTAATTGATTTTCTTGAATCAAAGCAAAAACATAGACACACAATTGAACAAATTCTCAAAAGAAGAATGACAACTTCATTAACATTTCATTCAAAATTCACTCAAATCCACATAAGGAGAGAAAATATATTAGAATTATACATTTATTCATGCTTATAAGTCATATCTACATACAAATTAAGATAATTTGTATATATTCATCCAAAACTCAAAACAGGCTATCTATTCTATTCCGTCCGCTTGGGGTTTTAACAGCCAATGGCACCACATATATCACTTCCTCATCAGAGGACAGATTCTACCCATATATTCAACTCAAAACCTAGCTAGAGCTTTCATCAGTTCTCTCCCTACAAATGAGCCTTGACTTCCCTTTTATATGCCAAGGGAGCAACAAGCTTCAGGCTCAAATGTAATTTCACCACAAAATCTCATTTGAACAAAATCTCCATTGCATTTGTGAATTTCATTTCAAAACTTCCCACACATTGAATCAGAAACATTTATAGTAGTATGGACTGTAGCATCAAAGAATAGGGGAACACAAATTGTCATCAAAATCCCCTTGTCACTATCCACGCAAAAAAACCAAGCAACCAAATTACCACGAAGGCACCACAACAACTTCTTATTTACCTGCCACCCTTCCCTTACCAACACTCAGACCTTGGTATACATGCCCGCTTCTAGTTGTTGCTCAATACAATAGACTCTCCACCTCATCTTCTTTCTTGCCCTTGCCCAATACGGTTCGAGTTGATCCGCTTGGGGTTTTAATTTGAACAAAATCTCCATTGCATTTGAATTTCATTTCAAAACTTCCCACATGTTGAATCTGCAAAACATAGTGGCACAAAAATTGGGGAAAGCTAAAAGAAAAGGGAACACAAATTGTCATCAAAATCCTAGCGCATGAACTGGGGAAAGATAAAAGAAAAGGGAACACAAATTGTCATCAAAATCCCCTTGTCGCTATCCACGCAAAAAATCCAGGAAACCAAATTGCCATGAAGGAACCAAAGCAACTTCTTATTTACCCACCACCATTCCCTTACCAACACTTTGACCCTGGTACACACACCCGCTTCTAGTTGTTTCCCAGTACAGTAGACTCTCAGCCTCATCTTCTTTATTGTCCTTGCCCAATATGGTTCAAGTCGGTCCGCTTGGGGTTTTAACAACCAATGGCACCACAGCTATCTCTTCATCATCAGAGAATAGACCGTGATTGAAGAGAGGTAAATACCTACAGTAGTTTGAGTTGGTCTTGGTTACATCATCACAAGTGTTGCTCGTAAGGTCAATGGGTGAGTGTTGGCATCTAGAGGAGCCATGCCGCCCATACCTTATTTTCCTACCAACACTAGTAACAAAGCACACCACTGACTGCTTGCCTTTGTCATCTACTAGTTGAGCAGCAACATCCTAGAATTGCAACCTTCTACTGCATCTAGTGGGCACAAGCCTGGGCTTGTCAACCAAAGTACCTTCCTGAATAGTAGGACTGAGCTTTTGTGAGCTCAAACGAACAGACCTCCTTACTGACTTACTCATTTTCTCTTCTCATACAAGCACTCAAACTTGATTAGACTCAACCCACAAAGTGCTCTAACTGCTACAAGAATGACACTATTAGTAGTAAATTCCTCTTTTATTTATTGTGCAAGGTAATGGCAACCTTCATCAATGCTTAGTAAACATGCATGTGCAAACATGGCAATCTGGCAGCGTATGTACTATCACCATTTAACTAGAGCTACATGAGAATCCAAGATCACCCTTCATGATTGCCAACAACAACATCTTCACACAAATTGAGATTGACATGTCTACACAAGCAAGGAATAATTCATTAATGCTTCACCAACCTTCATCTTCCTCTTGCCAGCTAGAACAACAAAGATTTACATTAGCTTTTGATCTTCGTTGTCGATCTAAAACCACGGGTTCTGAGCTCAATAGTGGAGATTGGGCCCCACATTCCATACAGGACACACATCTGCCTTTTGCTGACCTCGCGCCAAATAATAGGGCAACACTTTAGGTCTACGAGTTGGCGGGGTACGATCCAGATCTTCTCCCATATCTTTGAATCTAGAAAACCTACACATTGCACAGTTAGTATTTAATGAAATGCTTTGGCTAAGCCGTCAGTGACATGACCACTGGAGTTAATGGCTTAGGCTTACGTCACCGGATTAAAATTAAAACCCAACTTTGATTTTAATGCTTTATTTCCTCTGTAGGGTTTTATTTCCTAAGTCTCAATTGGACCCATTAAATTCTTATCCAAATCCTAACAAGAACAAATGATTAAGCTAAGGATTGTATTTGTTCTTATAACTTTAGTTCTAGAGAATTCTTAATTACCAATTCTTATTTATGCATTTGTATATGAATCCAATTGAATTCCTTTCCATATCATTATGGAAAATTTTATTATTGCAACCCTAACTCTAACACTAATTAAACCTTGAACCTTTGAAGCCTTAGACCTAACCTGGTTGAACTTCATTATTATAACCCTAACTCTAACACTAATTGGTATGTCGTAGCCTAATTGTGTCAAACCCTAGAGAACTCTAGTGAACCTAACCCTAAAATAGACAATAACCCTTACCTTAATTGAACCCTAACTCCAATCCTAGCCCTAATTTAAGACTAACCTTAACCATGACCTTAATTAAACCCTTATTGAATTATAACCCTAATTGATCCCTAACCCAAATTGAATACTAATTGAACCTTAACCCTAAGTGAATAGCAACCTTAATTAAACTCCAACCATAATCCTGTTTGAATTTTGACCCTAATCATAACCATAATTCAACCCTAACCTTAATTGAACCCTAACCCTAAACATGAGTTCAATTAAGTTTAAGGTTCAAATAGGGTTAGACTTTAATTAAAATTAGGTGTAGGATTCTATGAGGGATTGGGTTGGGGTTCAGGGTAAAGATGGGTTCTATGATGAAACTTGGGGTTGAGTGTGGGAGTTCAATTGGGGCAGGGTTGAGTATAGAAGTTAGGGTTATGGTTCAATAGGGTTTCATTAATGTTAGTTTTAGAATCATAGTTATGTTTAGGGTTGGATATAAAATTAGAGTTGGGTTTGGGGAGTTAATTAGTGTTAGTTTTAGGGTTGGGGTTATGGTTAGACTTATAATTAATGTTAGTATTGTGATTAGATTCTATCACTTTCATAAAAATAATCTTCTATAAATTCATTCAATTTTTTTTTGAAATTATATAATTTAAAATATTTTTAAATTTACCTATGTTGATATATGGGAGATATAACAAATCTAAACTCTATACAATTTATATTTAACTTGACATTGTGTATAAAAAGGTTTAAGTTATGAATGCTATAATATAACAAGAGCTGCAGAGCAGCGAAGTTCCTGCCATAAAGTTTTAGAATAGTTTTGTTTGTATTTGTTGTGTATTGCAAAAGGCATGGATCAAACATCAAAAATCTCAATTGAACCCATATGCTCGTTTTGTTGATTGTAGAGTAGTGGACAAAAGCATTGCAATATTCATTAGACTAAGACCACAAGGTAGAGGATTAATTGATGAAGTTATTCTTGATCATGGGAAACACTGACCAACTAATTGGTATTCTCTTTTAGCACTAGGATCCTTTGGTAGAGATCAATAGGTTTAATTTTCTATATATATATATATATATTCAAAGGGGTAAACTTACTTTTTAGTAGAGACTGAACCGGACACAACCATTCAACAATACCACAGGGAGTTTAGTTCTTATTGGAAAGAACAACAAATACCACCTATAAAATAGCATACCAATACCACAGAGCAGTTTATATATATTAACCATCTTTTACTTACAAACTTTTTTTGAAAAAGGCAGTTAGAAGGTGTCATACCTCTACTGCATTTAAGCCAAGATCAATTAGTATTGCACCAAGTTTAAACCAATCACCATGAACCAAATTTGGCTCACCTACTATCTAGAATCACAACTACATACTATAGACTCATCACTGTGTGAACTGATGTTTATCTAGGGTATTAATTGTTTAACTTAGACATTGATGTGTATACCCTTAGCTTCCAAATCTTCTTGTCTCATTTAAATATTTGTTGACATCACTATCTCTGGATAAGTCATAACCAAATTCTAAGGTCGTCTCTAGATGGGCATGCTCTTTGCCAAATATGATGAACTAGGGCATGAATGAACTAAATGTGTTACATATCCATCAACGTTAAATTATTTGGATGATCAAAAAAACTTCAAGAAATTGTAGACATAAGGAGAAAGATTAAATAAAAACTAAATGAGATACACTCTTGACAATCTTTGTTTGCAGGATTTTAACTGCTATTTGGTTCATGTTTATATTATTTTCAAAATTAGAAGTCTTTATTCATGATCGGTGGAATGAAGCTCTACAAAGAAATACATAAATATATTGTCTTGTGTAAGAAGCATGAATAGAAATGTAATTTGAGAGATAACTCTTTGTAGTCAAACACAAATCTCTATATTTTTCACACTGATCCAATAATTATCACCAATGAATCAGAACAGTAGTATCAATCTTAGTTCAATGATATATGTCAATGTCAAATTCATAATTAACAATAAATTTTAGATACTCCACACTGGACACTAAAACAAATTGAAAAGTTGTCTTTATTTGCATCTCCTCTAGAAACTCATCTATCTTGTAAGTTAGGTAACATCTGCAAACACTATGTACTGGCTTGTGCTGCTAGAATTGGAAGTCATGTAAATTTTTGTAACATACTGACTAGTATAAGTTCTACACTGAGGGCCTCTACCATTTTGATGGAAAAAAACATGATAATGGGTCTCTTTAACTTAATCCCCTAATTTATGAAGAATACCCTATGGGGGATGATTAATCGAATTGAAAAAGAAGACAATTCATTATGCAATTAGTACTCCCTAGTTGAAGTTGACAAGAGGTATATGTAGTATAGAAGTTGCCAAGTCTACTTATTAAAGGCTTTGTACATATCCAATTTGATAATCATTCGAGTCTTGACAAAATTTTGAGATTGAATGAACTCTGGTGTAGGTGGATTTACAGGTGTACTTTACTGCGAAGAGCATTCTCTTGAGGTGTGAACACAATGATAATAAATGAACAATCTAAGGTATATAGAAATAAATGTCTTGTGGGCTTCAACAAGGGGTCTTTTAAACCAAATTGGCATCTAGCATGGTCATGACAAAAATTAATATTATTATACCCTTATTGTACCCTACCCTTTATTAAACCCTAATTTAAGCTAACTCTACCAATTGCAGCTCTAACCTTGGCTTAAAGGTTTTATTCAGATTAATAGCAATTTTTAATCCTAGCAACATTAACCTAACCTATTTAAACAATAATCATAACCCTAATTAAATCCTAATTGGACCCTGCTGAACCTTGTCTAAATGAACCCTACAACCTTAACCTAAGGTGAACCATAAACCTAACTCTAATTAAACCTTAATTGTAAACTAGACTAAAATAAGCCCTAGTGAAGACCTAGCGTAACTTGAACTTGATTCTAATCATAACACTAATTGGATACCCAGCCTAACCTAATTGAACTTTCGAGACCCGGCTCTAATTGAACCTTGTTGTAGGGGTTAAATTAGGGTTCAATTAGCATTCTAGTTAAACCCCAATTGTAATATTAACCAAAATAAGCCTAAATAAACCCTAACTATAGCTTGAACTTGACCCTAATCATAACACTAATTCAAACCATAGAAGTATGACATACCATAAAAATTCAAGTTTAACCAACACTCTTTCAACATCCAGTTTGCTTTTAGTCATCAACATTAAGATAGAACTTTTGACACCATTAAGAGAGATAAATGTTCCGACCAAATTTGTATTACATCGACTACAATAGTGGTGTACCATGTGAAAACTCTAGGTGTTAATAGTAGTAATATCTAACCCCTTTTATAGATTATGCCATTCACCTAACAATATTTTTAGATTATGACATTCTCAATGGAGATTAGGCAATCTATTGATAGATGTAATCAAGGATACTTATAAGCATGATATAATGATTTTACTCCAAATGAGAACAATGGCATGGGTACATTAGTTCACATCATCATTTGTGACATGCTCATCTAGGACTACATCGAAAACAAATTCATGCTTCTCTACATATGCTATCAAGTCCATCTAAAGGAAAAAAATTGTTTTAGTCATAATACAACATTGTGGTCTCTAAGCTCAATGCTACTATAATTGCTTTCAAAATCTAGGGAAAACTAAGTTGCTCAAATTCACTATGTTATCCAATAGATATAAATTTTTGAAACTATTTAAGGATGATCATGCTTGAGTTGTCAAAAGATAATATTTTGATAAGATTATAATATTACATGATGTTATAGATTAAGAAACGTAATTGTACTTGTTGTGTAGCCAAATTTTTTTGAGGATGAGGTAGTTTATTTTTTATAGTTTAGAATGAACACATGTGGATGAAAGGAATTGAGAGGAATAGAAAGAGTTTGTTCAGGTAAACATAGTTACAAACAATCTGCACAATTTGTCAGGTTTTCCTAATTGATAAGTAGGTATCTACTTGAATATTAACTTATAAGGTTGAAAGGAATTGAGATGAATATGCATAGCTAGTTATGCTTTCCTACTTAACAAGTAGAGGAAAAAAAAAAAAAAATATATAAAACAAATATTTCTTAAAAATCTATATTTGACTCAAATATTAAAATGCATATATTTAATTTTTATGTTCTTTGAAAATTAAAATTTGTTTTTAAGATAGTTTTTTTTCTAAAATAATTTTATGTGGCTCAAACCCATATTCTTATGAAAAGATCTTGAAGGAAATTATGTTTTTCTTATAAAAAAAACAATCTAATAATTAAAATAATTTTTCTTTATATTATTTCCTCTAAATTATTTTACTCAATCAATTTATTTACAATTTTTAAAATCATATACATTTCATTACTTCAATAAATTAAAGTTTAATATTTTATGATAATATTTTTATTCAAATATTAATATAAAAAAGGGAATCATGTCAATTTTAATTTATATAGTTATAAATATATATATTACTAATTAATACATATATAAATATAATAATTATATATATATTTATTTTAATTCAATATAAATATTTAAAATATATATTTACAGCATGCATAAATCCATGGCTAGGCCAATGGCCTTGTTATCTATAATTCTTATTTAATTTTTCTTAATTATATTAAATTATATTTTATTAAATTGTTAAAAAATTTAAGTTGCTTATAAATAATTTTATGTGTTTTTTATAATTAACTTGATATTCTGTATAAAAGATTTAAGTTATGAATGTTATAATATAAAAAAATAAATTTGTTTCAATATTTATTGGTTTGATGTGAATAATGTTGCATAGTAATGATTAATTTTTTTTTTCTTGATTGGTTAAGTGATATTGTGAAATTATTCTATGTTAATTTAATGTTATGAATGCTATATAATATAAAGAAAAATATTTCTAATATATTTTTATGCATCTTTATATTTTATAAACAAACATCTAAAATAAAAATGTGATTGTAAAAAAAATACAACTTAATGAGTAAACATACATTTAAAGTTAAAAGTGAAATTATAAAACAAATTGTAGATTTATTTTATTTTTCTTCTATAAATATAATTTTTAGTTCCTCCAGGGAACTATAGGCACCACCAGAATTTAACTAGTTATTAATAACTCTCACTTTAACTAATGAGAACTTGAATAATTTTTCTATTTGAATTTTTTCAATCTATTATCAATGTATAGATGTGAATTATATAATGAAATATATTTCGAAAATCAATTCTCTTGAATCTAATTGGTACACAATTTTCACCCGATATAAGCGATATTTGGTGCTTCCATTACTTCCATTAACGATTATTATGGAATGGTAGGTAATCCTGCATAGTAACAAATCATACTTAGTATTCATCTATTAATCTTATCACTTGTATAATCCTACATTGTAACAAATCATACTTCATATTAATTTAAAATATTTTTAAATTAAAATAGTTAAATTATATTGATATTAATATTTTTAATTTTTAAGAAGATTATAGTTTAATCAACAAATTTATATTTAAATTTTAGTCTTTTTTTAATAACTTCCTTAATTTTTAGATGTTATGGCTAATATTATCATTCAACCTATTCATTAAATTTATACTTATATTTTATATTTTGAAATATTTATTTTATATATAATTTAGATTTTTTTTTTACATTCTTTTAGATTAGTGTTATAAATTGACTATTCTTTTCATTGTTTTAATTAAAAAGAGTTAAATTTGTAATAAATAATTTTTTTTTAAATAATAATTTCTACATTCTTAATACATAAAAAATGTGCTAATATAATAATTAGGTTTTTCAATTTTACCAAGTAAAGGTATATATTTTTAGTTTCTATAAGATGCAATTTGACTGAATGACTTTCCAATTTTACAAAGTAAGACTTTTTATCTCTTTTTTCATTATTTTAGGTTAGTGGTATACAATGGTAATTATTTTTATTCTTTTAATTATATTTTGATATTTTTAAATTAATTAGAATTTGAGCTATTATGCTATACTATAATATTTATTTATTTTATTAAGAATTTTAATAGTCACTATTTAATAAGTGAAAAAATGTGTTGCTATAAGTAGGATGTTTTCCAATTTTTTAAGTGTGAATAATTCATGTGATCTTTACCTTTCTTTTAATATAAACAAACTCATCATTATAATAATTAGGTTCTCTAATTTTACAAAGTAAGACTTTTTATTTATTTTATTTTATTCTTTTTGAATAGCATTTGACTACTGGTATAATTTAATTTTAAATGGTTTTGTTTAGAAAAAGCATAGACACCTCAACCCACAAAACAACTAAACAACTAAAAGAAGAAACACAAGCATAAACAAAAAGAGTGAAAGACAGATGGGCAACAGCCTAGCACAAACAAAGCACAGAAGAAAAATACAAACCACAACAAAAATTGTTAGCCTTACCATTCAACCTATAATTTATAAATTTCTAGCCCCCAAAAAATTGTTGCTATAAATAGTATATATTTTTATTTGTTAAATATTTTTATCTCTTAGTTTTTGTTTTCCCTACATACCATTTGACTAGCAATATAAATGCTTTAACTTAGTGTACACATCATTTTATTGAAATATATTTAATTGAAATTTTATGTTGGTTTCATTCTTAGTTTTGATATTTCCAAAAGAATAATTGTTTAAGACATCCACTATAATAATTAAGTTTAAAAATTCTCAACTCCTTTAATTTTTTTATTATCTTATATTTTAATTATTAATATAAATAATTTTAATTTTAATAATTTTCTTCTTGAATCAATCTTTTATTATGATTTTTAATTTATTCAATCTTTAATACTTACCTTTTTTTGGATTAATCAAAATAAAAAAATATTATCACCATATATATTTTTTGTATCAATGAATTATGGTTAATGTAAGCATGCAAGATCAAAATAATAAAAATAGGGAAAATAGAAATCTAAGTCTAAACTCTAAAAAACAAATTACCACATTTTAATTAGATTTTTATATTTTAAAATAAATTAAAATTTTTGTTATATATTTGAATATTTATGTTTTTATTTGAAATTTAAATAGTAACTTCATGAAAAAACAGTGTTATAAGTAGCATATTGTTTTATTTTTTATAATTTTGAATAACATATTTTCTCTTAATTTTTGTCTCCTATGTTGTACCCATATAAATCATTTAACTTAGCTTGTCTATTTTTATATTTTACATTCTATTAAATTCAAATATATAAAATAATCTAATAACAAATTCAAATAAATAATATATTTATTATTAATTTAACAACATATTATAATATATACAGTATATAATACATATGTAACATATATAATATCTAATATATAATTTTAATATCATTATAATATTATAATATATATATAATATATATGTAACATATATGCCATCTAAAATATAATTTAATATATTAGAACTAAAGTTATAACAACAAATACAATCCTTAACTTAATCATTTGTTCTTCTTACACAAGAGTCCCACCTCATCAATAATTTTATTTCTAACTTCTTAAAACATAACTATTTAATAACTTTTTGGCAGGAATTTTACTGCCTGCAGCTCTTGTTTTATTTGTCGTCTGCCTAGTAATGCCTACTTCTCCTTTTAATGAATGTTTTATTTTGCAAGGGTTGATTTAGTGCTACCATTGATCTATTTCCTACAAATATCAACGGTTCCCACCATCCCATAATCAAGAATTCAAGGATCGTGAAATCATAGGTGGGCACCACGTGTCCTATCTGGAGGAGCTCAAAGGTTGATTTAGTGTTGTCGTTGATCTATTTCCTACAGATATCAATGGTGCCTGCCATCCCATGATTGGGAATTCAAGGATTGTGAAATCATGGGTGGGTGCCACGTGTCCTATCTGAGGGAGCTCAAGGGTTGATTTAGTGCTGTCATTGATCTATTTCCTGCAGATATCAATGGTGTTTGCCATCCCATGATTGGGAATTCAAGGATCATGAAATCATGGGTGGGCGCCACATGTCCTATCTGAGGGATCAAATTTGAGCTATCGTTGACCAACTACCATTTAATCTGAGTCGTTCCCCATCATCCCGCGATGGTGCTTGGGTTGATTGCAAAATCATGGGCAGACGCCACATGTCTCATCCGATGAAGCCTAAAGAGTAAAGGAAACACTAGTCAACTTTAAATGTATTAAGGGGTGGATTACTAAAGTGTTCTCAAGACGCACATGTTCTAAATCCATGGATATGTTATAATCTCACTAGAAAAGTTGCTTGAAGGTTAACGACATGGCTGGCGATTGTGTTAAAGAAACGAGATCAATGGCGCCTGCTATCCCGCAATCAGCGATTATAGGGATCGCGATATCACGAGCGGGTGCCACGTGCCCTTGATAAAGGATGAAATCTGCGTGACCATTGATGAGCTGTCTCTTCAAGATTGACGGTGCCTGCCATCCCATGATTAGGAATTTTGGGATCGCAATGTCACGGGTGCCTGCCACGTGTCTCATCTAATGAAGCCTAAGGAATGAAGAAAGTGTTCACCAGTTTTAAATGTATTACAGGGTGGATTACTAATGCACTTGTAAGATGCACGTGTTTTATTTCAACGCAGATGTTATGATTTTAAGGGAAAAGCTGCTCAACAATTAAAAGAAAGGATGACGACCATTTTTGAAGGAGCAGGCTTTATGGTAAAAAGATCAACGGTTCCCGCCATCCCACGATGATAAATCAAAGGATTGCGATATCGCGGGCAACCACCACGTGGCCTTCCTTCGCGGCGTATGACATAGTGGGCCCCTTTATTGTCGTGTTGGTGATTATGTCAGCCTATTTTGAAGATGGTCGTCAATTATTTGATCAAACTGAAGGATCAACGACTCAAATTTAAATATGTATAAAATTATGGTTGGAG
>VDFB02095977.1:0-30365 GCA_007258455.2 Sequoia sempervirens | reverse complement strand
CATATCATGACAACCATATTTTTGATAATATGTAAAAACTGAAAGAATGATTATTATATGTTAATGAATGAATGTTATATGTTAATGAATGAATGTTATATGTTATTAATGGATGAATCAATGATTAATGTTATATGATTGGGTATGGGGAATTGAGAGTGATGTGAGGGGGGGGACCACATGAGCTTCCACCGTCACGAGGTTGGCCTTGCTAAGTAGAGAATATTAAACTATACTCAAAAAAAGGAGAAGCTCAATAAGGTAATGCACTTTTCAATATAAGAAATGCATCGTTTGAAGCATCAAACCAATATGCAGTCTGTATGTATGATCAGTCGTCAGTCTCTGCAATGGTACATTTCCATGATTTTTTTTTTTTAATTTTGCTTCTTCGTCGCAATTTCAACGACAACCACTGACGAATCAACATAAAGGCTCGATGAAGTTGCTATAGCTACGACGATGATTTCATCGTAACTCCCTACCCATTTTGTTGCCCTTCCGACGATATTTCAGCGTTGCTACCACGCTACTCCCTGCCCATTTCGTCGCACTTTCGATGAACTTTTGGTGTTCTTCCGACGCTACTCCTTGCTAATTTCATTGCAAAGTTGATGAAATTTTGGCATTTTTTCGACGCTACTACTTGCCCATTTCGTCGCACTTTCGATGAACTTTTGGTGTTCTTCCAACGCTACTCCTTGCTAATTTCATTGCAAAGTCGACGAACTTTTGGTGTTGTTCTGACGCTACTACTTGCCTATTTCATCGCACATTCGACAAACTTTTGGTGTTCTTTCGATGCTACTACTTGAGTATTTCATTGCAATTTCAACGAACATCCTCTATTGTTTCCATGCTACTGCTTGCCCATTTCGTCGAACCGATGACGAACTTCTGGTGTAATTCATTGGTGGATAAACAAAGTTTTCGTCGATATTTTGACAAAATCCTGAGGTATTTCATGATGCCATCAACTGATGATTCTTCACCGTTATTTCGACGTTTAATTTGTCATCGGCCTTGCAATGAAAAAATAGTGACAGAAAGATTTTTGCCATTGTGTCGCTCTTCCGACAGAGATTTGTCGAACGACTGACGAACGCCCGTCAGAAAATGGTGTCAAATCCAGTAGTGAAAAATGCATACTTGGTTTTATGTAAATGGTATAAGTTGTATAAAAAAATGAAAGTAAGTGTTAGAGCTCAGAGACAATATAATATTGTTAGCATGTTAAAAGCAATTGTTGCAAAAATATACCAATAAAAATCAACCACCTACACATGATGAAATTGTGAGTAAATATATGAATATGAAGTTGTATAATAAGATGGTAAGAAAAAGAAAACAAATAAAGTTTATGTTAGTTACTAAAAAACAACCATAGTTGTTGCAATTCTACCATCTACACGCTCTTGAGTCTTAATTCTTTTAATGCTACTATTGTGATTGTGATAATTGTTAAACACCTTTCAACCATAATCTGTAATGAGGAAAAAATTTCGTATCTATTTGAATCGAATATATGATCTTGTAATTTATCTTGTGTTGTAGGAGAGGAACTATTTATTGTGCTTTTGGCCCCTAATAAGGTTATTGAAATATTTCATTTTTTTCCAAACCATTTTTCAAGTCTTTTGGTGGGTTATCCATATTTGCAATGAAGATTTGTCACGTAGATGCTAGTGAAATGAAGGTCACATTAGAGGTCTTATCTATCACAAAAAAATGCCAAGCATGAAATGGAATATGTAATTAGATTATACAATGCTCTCCTCAAAACTCGATAAGCATAAATATTTGTCATAGATGCTACCTCTATAGGTATTAAATGGTGAGACTACCTTACAAATACCAACCCTGACAAAAAAGATGTGCACAAATTAGGTCATGGCAAGACACGGGCTTATTACTCTCAAGGAGTTATTAACCAGACTACCAAATAAAAATATTCATATGAACAAACATACAATTTAATTATTAAATCTTCTTAGTGACTTGCTACTTAATCTAAAGGAATTATTGACGAGGCTGCCAAATTGGCCTTTTAAACACTTAGTGATATTGAATAACATATCATAAAAGATATTTTAAAAACCGTAGAGCTAGGGTTCATGGCTTGATTAAAATATATTTCAAGTCTTTTGGCGGGTTATCCATAACTGCAATGAAGATTTGTCATGTAGATGCTAATGAAATGAAGGTCACATTGGAGGTCTTATCTATCACAAAAAAATGCCAAGCATGAAAAGGAATATTTAATTAGATTATACAATGCTCTCCTCAAAACTCGATAAGCATAAATATTTTTCATAGATGCTACCTCTATAGGTATTAAATGGTGAGACTACCTTACAACTACCGAGCCTGACAAAAAAGATGTGCACAAATTAGATCATGGCAAGACACAGGCTTATTACTCTCAAGGAGTTATTAACCAGACTGCCAAATAAAAATATTCATATGAACAAACATACAATTTAATTATGAAATATTCTTAGTGACTTGCTACTTACTCTAAAGGAATTATTGACGAGGCTGCCAAATTGGCCTTTTAAACACCTAGTGATATTGAATAACATATCATAAAAGATATTTTAAAAACTGCGGAGCTAGGGTTCATGGCTTGATTAAAAGATATTTCAAGTCTTTTGGTGGGTTATCCATATCTACAATGAAGATCTGTCATGTAGATGCTAGTGAAATGAAGGTCACATTGGAGGTTTTATCTATCACACAAAAATTCCAAGCATGAAAAGGAATATGTAATTAGATTATACAATGCTCTCCTCAAAACTCGATAAGCATAAATATTCGTCATAGATGCTACCTCTACAAGTATTAAATGGTGAGACTACCTTACAACTACCGGGCTTGACAAAAAAGACGTGCACAAATTAGATCATGGCAAGACACAAGCTTATTACTCTCAAGGAGTTATTAACCAGACTGCCAAATAAAAATATTCATATGAACAAACATATAATTTAATTATGAAATCTTCTTAGTGACTTGCTACTTACTCTAAAGGAATTATTGACGAGGCTACCAAATTGGCCTTTTAAACACTTAGTGATATTGAATAACATATCATAAAAGATATTTTAAAAATTGTGGAGCTAGGGTTCATGGCTTGATTAAAAGATATTTAACATCCAGAACAAGAGAACTGAGGTCAATAGCAAATCTGGATATTTAGGCTTGCAGGTCTTTTAACAACTGTGAATTTGAGAATTCAGCTAATTAGAAATTAGAATATTCCTTGACAAAGATAGATTGAAACATAGCATTACTAAGATATGAGGATTGATACCAATCATTCTACTAATTTTATCACATTAATTAGACCCACCATAAGAGTAAAAGAGTTTCATATATTGTTTTTAAATTGAGCTTTGCATAAGACCTATAAAAAATATTTTATAGGTAAGATTTATTAGATTTATCACAAGTGGTATGACAATTTGAGTGCAAAACATGATAAAGATATAGCAAAATGAAATAACACATAAAAAACAATTGTATCCTACCTTTAAGATAAATTTAATTGTAGTTTCCTTTGCATCCCACATCTCACAACATGGAAGAGACTATGACTGCCAATAGTTATATATGTATCATAAAAAGTGCTAAAAGGTCTTATTGTCATTATTTATAAGCCAATCCAGAGCAACAGTTTCCCCATCCTAAGTGGGGAATATTTTCCTGCATTATCATGTTTAAAAACACATGAGAAATAATAAAAAAGTTGTGTCTTTAATTTGCAAAATATAAATCATAAAGTGATTCCATTCTATTATTTTATAGAAGAAGAAATCCATGTAAAGTGCATCGATAAAACTTCTCCAGAGTTCAGGGGTACAAATAATAATTATAAATGGCGATGAGATATTCAAACTTCATTTTGACTGTAAGAAAACAAAGTCCTCAAAAATGACCAATTCATTTATTGGGAAGTATCCAGTTCATTTATAAAGGTCTCCTTTCATATTATAACTAATTTTATTTCATATTGTACACAAATAGTATAATTACTTATACGGAATTTAATAGCTAGTCAGAAGAAAAACTATTAAAATAATATTTTATAGTTTGTTTAAAATAGTAAAATAATAAGTAGCCAACTGCAATAAGTAATGTGTCACTAGCAAGCACAAGGAAAGTTATTATAGCCTATTGAGCATATTCTGATGTTACAAATCTTGCCGTATGTAGTGAATACTGAAATATTTGACTATCAAGCACAAGTGGAACACCCAATTACCTATCCATTGCAATATGAATAGAGTGTTAAGACTCAATGGACCTATTTGGAAACCTGGGAATGAATATTCAAGCAGAACACCATTGGAATTTAATAATGGAAATTAAGAATCTCCATTATAAGGTAAGCCAATCATCTCCCAAGACATTCAAGCTTGGGTCTAGAACAACAAAGGCATATGGACAAAATCAAAGATCCTTTTGACTCTTTGGGAATTTGTTTTGAGTCTTGACTTTGGTCTAAGATCCACGCTCTATAATTGTCAAAATTTGATTTCAACATTATTTATCCAAGATAACCATATTGAAAATTTAGAAGAACAACTAGTCTTTAATATTTATAAATCATATCTTTTCACAGCATTAAGGGCTTGGCTTGCCAATAAAGCTTGATAAACTTGATTTGTATTCCATGCATACTGTGCATTCTACAGTGACACAGTCCACTCTAGATTGTCTTTGCATAGAAATTAGTATTTCATAAACTAGATAGAAGCAGTTTTATTCCAATGTTCAACCAAGTTATCTTGCAATTAGTATTTCATAAACTAGATAGAAATAGTTTTACTAGATAGAAGCAGTCAAAGCATGCTTGTTTCTTTTCTAATGACCAACACTGCTATAGAAAGATATTAAAACACATTGGACAACCCTGAATTGTGTTGTTATCTTCTTGTTGGGGGGTTTGCAACTTATCACACTAGATAGAAATTAGTATTTCATAAACTAGATTGAAGCAGTTTTACTAGATAGAAGCAATCAAAGCATGCTTGTTTCTTTTCTAATGACCAACAATACTGTAGAAAGATATTAAAACACATTGGAAAACCCTAAAATTGTGTTGTTATCTTCTTGTTGGGGGGGTTGCAACTTATCAAACTATTTTTCACTGTCCACTTATAGACCCCCTTTCATTTGTATTACATTTCCAGCTACATTTTCTCGGGACTCTTGATATAAGAGGATGTTGAACATGAACAAAGTATTAGGTTTATTCTAGAAAACAGAATAAGAATAAAGCATAGACCTAGTTTAGGACAAATAGAATAAAATACAACACAAAAAGATCTTTGAAAACAAAAGATTGTTTTAGGATGATCAAGCACAGATGGTTCTTTCTTGAACGAAGCCTGTCTTGAGGAGTGCCTAAACATAGAAGGCATTCTGGTCAGAATGTATTGTGTACCTTATTGTAATTAGAAAAGTTTTCAGACAATCTTGTTTCCAGAATTTATTCTGTAGCATTCCCAAGCAATCTCGTTTCCACAAATTCCCTACTTAAGTGATATGGAGTACCAAGCAAGCCAAAGTCAAAGAACAAAATCAACCAATGGACTAATATTCTGTGTAACAAAATGAATTGCAAAACTTGTATTTCCAATGTCCTACATGAGGAGAAAGATACACTATTATATAGGCACGAATATGCCTAAATTAAAGGATTTGGAAATATCTTCCAAATCTTAACATAAAGAGTCAATTTAACAATTAACTATTTTATGCTAACCTCCTAACATCCTAAATAACCATTAACTTTTGACTTATACTTTTAAATTTTTAACCTATTACATAGGATTAAAAACTAAAAAAATAATAAATAATAATTTAAATCCTATGCTATAACCTACACCGTATGAATCCTCATCATTAAGTTAATTGATTTCATTGTTATCAGAGCTGGAATTCTGCTAACCTGTGAAGCTATAAATAGTACCCAAGAGGATTCAGAGCAAAAAAGCAATGAAAGAGTCCTAAAACAGGTTAAGAAAGATAGTTTCCAGCCTTAGTTTCTGAATAAGGATAACATGAGCAAGGAATTGAGAAAGATGACACAGACCATGCAACAACTACATCACTATAGATGCAATAAATTATTTTCATCTAATCATTTTTCACATAGATAAGAAGCATTGCATGGTTATCAGGAAAGATCCCTTCTTTTGAACTGCAACAATTTCATTCTTTTCTTAGACAAAGAAATGCAAAACAGATGCAAGGGATTTTAACAAAGATGAAATTAGAAGGTGACAAGAGTTATATGGTCATTAATGATGACTTAAGATAGAATTATAATTTCCAAGTATATTGTGCAATATGAAGAGAAAATGGACATACACACCAAGAAATTTACAACTATCCTAGTGTTGAGAACAAACCATCTTTAGATTTGATGGGTTAGGAAAAGTTGAACTATTAGCATGAATCCATGTACTTAATGTCCAAATTAAGATGGATGTAATGACTGATTTGGATAAAATTTAGTTTTCATTTCTACACCCAGAGGGAACTAAGCATGATTGGCATCATCGTGTTTAGATGTGCAAGAAACTGATAAGTAAATTTAGTAATTGCTTGGCATCAAGTTATCATTCAGTACCAACATCCAGCCTCGAACTAATAACCATACAGAGGTTGTGCATAAGACCTTGATAGTTATCTATAGAATCATGTGATGAATTTACACATTGCATGGCTTTAATAGTTGCACTTGGTAGAAAATTGATATAACACCACACATCGGATGTTAATTGCTATAGCAATATTCGATGCTTTGTTAATGAATAGTTAATCTTCATTGTTGGGATTCCTAGGACACCAAAGTACAAAAAATAGAAGTTTTCATTCTACAACATCAGCAAGTCTTATGGGCTCAAGAGGATAATCTGAAAACAACTCGAGATAGCATAGAGTTATAGGAAGACCAACATTACTCATACACGGAATTTGTAATTGGAAATCAGTTTTTACCATTTTCCTTTGGTTATATGTATATTCTAATAGACAACCCAAACTAAGGAAGGAGGCACCATAGAAAAATTTATTCTATGTATTATGGTCTGGTTGAATTATTTATCAACAAGTTGAACAAGTAGCCTATACTCTCTAGTTACCCCTTACCATTAGTGTACATAACATCTTCCATGTATCCTAAGTTCCATTATTCTCGGTATAATGGAGCTATCAACCAAAAGGGATGATTGTAGGAATGATATTTTCTTTGGATAAATGAGATGTAGAACAATTCCCCCATATTGGCTTCAAAGTTCAAATAAAATTGACCAACCTATTCCAAATAGAATAGGATGGAGAGGTTGTAAAGAATACAATTATGATACGGCTTTAAACACTAGGAAACCCTTAAATCTTTGATTATTATAGGCATGCAATTCCTTATTGATATTTAATCAGGCAGAGGTGCTAATGTACTTCAAATCTATGCTTATTCAAGAGAGAAATGTAGATTTCGTCTTCAAACTAAAAATACAAAACCATACCCTCCATCTTTTGGAGGTAAATCACATGGTATTCAACGCATAACCTAGAATTTAATTGAAACTTATCATTGATCTCCTTGTTGTGAAGTACCTCAATAGTTTACACATTTTGTTACTTCATTTCATAACTTTTCATGAAAAAGCATGACGAAAAGACTCTGTCTGCTCTTCTGGAAAAGGCATATGCTCATTGTCCCTCTTTCTCTTCCTTGTTTCATGTTTGTTCTGCCTCCCTTCTTCGTTGGGAATGCCACAGAGAAATTTTGTCTCCCGTGACAAAAGCCGAAATTCATCTACTCTTGGATGAAATTTTAGCATCTCTAGGGAAGAGATGGAAATGAATTCCTAACTCATTTTTGTGCTGACATAACCCTGATGATGTCATTGCTTTGCCTTACTTTTCAGGCACCATGGGTCTGCCCAACTTATACAAATATTCGAAGAAAAGCTTCTACAAATTACACCTCCTAAAATTTGAGGTTAAAAGATCTCAAATAATTCTATACTAATAGGTAATAGATCATTCATTTTAATATCATCATTACAAAGCAAAAGAGACATTAGAAACCCCATATCTAAATTATCTTCTGGAAACCAGGCGCCAAACGATGGTTGCATAAAAATGATAAATGTGGATTTCAAATTATGAACACTTCAAGCGGTGATGAATGGTGGTGGGATTGAAGATGTTTTGAACGCATTTAAAGTTGAGATATTTATATCTGCTTTTCATTTATTGTGAGTAGATTGAAACAACGGCCGTGTGGAGAACGTGAGATCTAATTTCCCTCCAGCAAACTATTGACAGTTTCACGACAATCCGGAAGTTGTTTCAGGCATTGGACAAGTTTTGGATTAAATCTCACACCATATATAGCCTATCGGCTAAAGAGCTGCAAAAATAAAGGCTACCCGAAAGTTTATTCTGCAGCTGTCAAACAACTTGGTTTGCCAGGAGTGTGAGACTTGTTTCAGGCTAAACCTCATGCAATATATATCCTATCGACTAAAGATAGATGTTTATTGTGATCATGTTTAGATATGTTGGTGTATCCCCTAGTGTTGATCACTCCTAAGGGAGAAGACTCTACTAGCGTAAATTAGGGGTCGAGTGGGTAGGAGAAGACCTTCATTATGACCTATCCTATTTGGGATGGGGTGAGTGATGTTGTAGCCCTCACTTCCTGGGGTAAGATGAGCTACCACATGGTGCCCTTATCTATTGGGAGTGAGGAGAGTTACTATATAGCCCTCATTGTCATTTTGGAGTGTTTTCCCCCATCTCCCGCATTCAAAAAAGAATAGTTTGGCATGAGCTGGACGATGTTTTGCAAGATTTGCACCAAGGTTTTAGTATTTTAGGGGGGGACTTTAATGCCATTCTTAAAAGGAGGACAAGCTTGGGGGAATAGGGAAAGTCTTACAGTCTCAAAAGGATTTCTGTGACTTTGTGGAGAGAAACTCTTTATTGGAAATTCCTTCAGGCAATGGTCTTTTCACATGGACAAACCGTAGGAAAGGGTTTGGAAGTATCGCGGAAAAATTAGATCATTTTTTCTTCAAAGGAAATTTGTGCTCCTTTCCATTTTCTTTAGAGAGCAAGATAAACTCTGGTACTGGCTCTGATCATCTTCCTATGCAACTGCATATTGTCGGGGAAAAAGGTCTGATCAGATGCCCTTTTAAATTCGAAATGATGTGGTTTAAAGATCCCAATGTGATGGATTTACTTGAACAATGGTGGAAGGAATGCTCTCCGGGGGGTTCAAGTTTATTCAATGTAATCACAAAGTTAAAATACCTGAAGCGGCGTCTTAAACAATGGAATAAAGAGAGCTTTAAGAATATTTTCAAAGAGAAAGAGAAAACAGAGGAAGAATTAGAATCCTTAGTAGATGAAATTATGAAGAGTGGGATGAATGAAACGTGCTACATGAAAGAAAAGGCATTATCCAAAAAGTTGAACGATATCCTGGCCAAAGAAGAAATTTTTTGGCGTCAAAAATCAAGAGAAGTCTGGTTAGAAGCAGGGGATAGAAATTCAAAATTCTTCCACAACTCCACAAAAGCAAGAAGGGAACTCAACAAAATCACCTATTTGTATGACGGGGATGGTAGGTTGTTGGAAGATGCGTTGGAAATCAAGAATTCAGCGGTCTCTTTTTTTCAGAATCTGCTCAATGATTGGGAAGGTTCAAATTGGCAAGCTCAGAAAGCTTCCCCGCAATTCATACCGAAATTGGTTTCCTCAACTCAAATGCAAGCATTAAATGCAAAATTCTCTGAAGAGGAAGTAAAAGAGGCAATTTTTGGGATGCAGCCAGAAAAAGCTCCTGGACCAGATAGGTTTCTGGCCGGCTTCTTTCAGAAATGTTGGTACTTTTTGGGAAAGGATGTTTGGGAAGCTATTGAAGATTCTAGACTAAATAGAAGGGTTCTAAAGGAAGCGAATAATACCTTAATCCCTCTCATCCCAAAAAAAGAGAAACCTGACAGGTGGGAAGACTTTCATCCAATTTCGCTATGCAACACAATCTACAAACTACTAGCCAAAGTTGTAGCTAACAGACTGAAGAAAATTCTTCCCACAATAATCTCTGAGGAACAAACAGGCTTTGTTCCAGGGCGCTCTATCTTAGATAGGGTGATTATTGCTCAAGAAGTCATTCATTCAATTCAAAAATTGAAAAAATCAGCCATGTTGTTGAAACTTGACATCAAAAAAGCATATGATAGAGTGAACTGGAGATTTCTTTTCAAAGTAATGGAGGCTTTCGGTTTTCAGAAGGAATGGTTAGATTGGATCTTTGGTTGGGTGGCTTGCCCGCGTTTTTTAGTGCTAGTAAATGGATCTCCGGAAGGTTATTTCACAGCTTCAAGAGGACTAAGGCAGGGGGATCCTCTATCTCCGTTCTTGTTCATAATAATGGCAGAAGCTTTAGGGAGGTCGATTGAAAATGCAAAACGGTCTGGGTGGATTCAAGGTTTGCAAGTCACTAGCAGTCTACCCAACATCACACATCAACAATTTGAAGATGATACAATGTTGTTTGGTGAAGCATCGGCAAAGGAGGCTCAAAGGTTTAAAAAAATGCTCGAAGATTATTCAAGGGCTTCAGGTCAAGAAGTAAGTAAGGCCAAATCAGAAGTCTTTTTCTTTAATACAAACTGCCCTATTGAGGTTCAAATTTTGAGAACTTTAGGATTCAAAATGGGGCAATTGCCCTGCAAATACCTAGGACTCCCATTGGATAAAGGCATCAAAAGTAACAGTGCATGGAGCTCAATGGCGAGCAGATGTAAGGACCGAATTTCTTCATGGAAAAACAGATGGCTCTCTTGGGCAAGGAGACTAACTTTGTTGAAATCAGTTATTTCAACCCTTCCAATATATATGATGTCTTGTCTCCAGTTAACTAGTGGTGTAAGCAAAGATCTAAATAAGGTCATGCGGGACTTCTTTTGGAAAGGTAGCTCCGAACAAAAGAAAATTCCCCTTATTAACTGGCAAAAGGTTTGTGAAAAGAGGGAGAATGATGAATTTGGGCTAAGAAATGTTCTAAGGAAAAATAAGGCGTTGGGGGAAAAATTAGCTTGGACAATCCATTCTCGGCCAGATCTCAAGTGGGTCAAAATCGTCAGAGCAAAATATCTAGAACCAGATCCATATTACTTTCTTTCTACAAAAACACTTCCATCTGGGTCTCGGATCTGGAACTTCATAAAAAGTTGCAGAGAACTAATTACAGATTTCATTACATGGGAGGTAAAGGATGGTAAGGAGGCTTCATTCTGGGATGACTCATGGGAAGGACACCCAGTATTAGCAAACATGCCAGAACTCTCAAATATAATGGAGAAGACCAAGCAAATCTAGGGCTCAAAAGTAAGGGACTACTTTGTCCTCGAGGAAACCTCAGGGGACAGTTATATGAAGTGGAAGTCAGTGCGAAGCTTGAATGTGGGAAGTCACGAAATGGATTTTTTTGAGCGAGTAATGGACACTCGTAGGATCTGGGCTAGAAAAGGGGAAGATAGTATTCAGTGGGACACTGCTTCAAACGGTGTTTATTCATCCAAAATAGGTTATAACATGTTATCTTCTCATGAACCCTTTTCAGTTCTACCTCTAAATTTGTGCTGGAACAAGGTTTGCCTACCGAAAGCAGGGATTTTCACATGGGCCGCCGCTCAAGGCAGAATTCTAACAGGTGATAGGTTTTCTAAATTAGGTTTTCTTGGCCCAACAAGATGTCCCTTGTGTAAAAAAGCTGAAGAGAATGTGAACCACTTACTTCTAAACTGCGATTTCACATATCAAATGTGGTGCTGGCTGTGCACAAAGCTAAAGTGGTTAACTGTTTTTCCCAACACTTTGCTTGAATGCCTAAACTCGTGGCCAAGCAGTGAGCATAACTCCATCTTTGGAGACCTATGGAAAATGAGTCCCTCAATTCTTATTTGGGAAGTTTGGAAGGAGAGAAACAAACGATTATTCTAGGATAAAGAATTATCGTTTCCAAGGCTACAATGCAAGGTTAAGGCGTGCATTGTTGAAATTTTTAACTCTCAGCTGCTGGTGAAACAGAGGAAATCCTATTTTACCAAATGGGATGCATGGATTATGAAACAATGGTTTGGTATCAAATCCCCTCCTGTGGATTATTCAGGAAATGCCGCTTCTGTGGAACAACACAAAATGACGTGGTGGCTTCCTCCAGAGCCGGGTTGGGCCAAATTAAATTTCGACTGTGCATCAAAAGGGAATCCGGGCCCGTCCGGTGCTGGGTGCATTATCAGAACCAACACAGGCTCGGTTCTGGGTAAACTTGCTCAACCTTTAGCTGATGGCATGAATAACGTTGCTGAGTTTCAGGCTCTTGTGCTTGGACTTAAACTCAACAAAGAATTAGGAATCAAAAATTTGATTATTGAAGGGGATTCAACATTAGTTATCAATGCTCTAAGGACAAGACAACTTCACAATTGGAAACTAGGAGTTTATTTGGAGGTGGAAATTGAGCTGCTAGACAGTTTTGAGCAAGTTATGCTAAATCATACTCTAAGGGAAGGTAACACGGATGCCGACCTCCTTTCCAATTTGGGAGTAACTGGACCAGGTCTCAAAGAATGTCATATTTAGCATCTTCCAGTGGGCGGATGGGTGGGCTCCCCCTGCCCCTCTTTTCGCCACTCGAATCCTGGGTGGGGTGAGGTGGCTTTGGGACGGTTTGTTGTTTGCTGAGGTTGACAACCTTTCTTATTTGCCGAGGGGAGAAGTTGGTGTTGTTAATGAGCTCAGCTCTTGATATCTGCGGAGCCTTGGTGTTCGACAGGGAGTATGTTTGGCTTTGCATTCAAGGTGTCCACTTTGCGACACGTCGGGTATGACATTCATCGAAAAGATAGTTGAAAGGCCGGGTGGTGTCTCACTTCACTTGAAGTGATTATGGCTTGTAGGCAGATGGGCTACGTCCGTAACAAATCTTCATGGCAAGGACGCGATGATTGACCTGCCATTATTCCGTCCCATGTGCGGAGGCCAGTCGGATCATCTCACGGGTCTATTTATGGATATGTTGAAATCTTTTTTGTTGCTTTGTCTTCGCATTTTGGCATAGTTTTTGTTTCTGTGCAGGGAGCAGCTGTCAACATGGAGAGGTCGACAAAGTCAAAATTTACCATTCACATTTTGGCGGAAGGCTTGGAGTGTTTTGGAGTCGACACTTCGGTCTCTCTGGTGGCTACAGAGAGGCAGATTACCTTTAGGGAAGTCACAGACCAGAGATTAAAGCGTATTCTATCCGTGGATGATCCAGTGTCACTGGTTGCGGTCAAAATGATTCTTGGTCAAGAACACCTGCAAAGAAGGGAGTATGCCAGAGATAATGCCCACGTCTCCTCACGATTTCTTATGGTGCTATTGGACTTGGAGACCCCGAAGAAGGTGGCAATGGAGGTGATGGTGTGCTTGTTCCGCGTCGACTTGCTCAGTGGTCTTGAAGAAACTTTGAAGGCAACCTTCTTAGGCAAATGCATTCCGTGCCCAGCTGACTTGTCTCTCTTATGGGACACAGAGGAAGCTATTAAAGTTTATCCTTTTCTCTTAGACCTCAAAGGGCCTACCCTGTCGAGGCACAAAAAGCTTGCGGAGGTGGCCATGGATTTCTTAAAGCAAAAATTGAAGATGGTGCCGATGGAGGGGATGGATTGGATGGACGGCTTTGTAAGTTTCGTGGAAGTTAACAGTTTTATGTGAGTGTTGGCCTCTGTGTCTGGAGCTTTTAGTTTCGTTGCTATTTACTGTCTCTTTTGGTAGTCTTTTGCTCAAATTTTGCAAATTTCATCTTACGTTGGTCGTGGGTCGGCCTGTGACCCCTCTCTTTATTTCTATGGTCTCCGTGGAGGGTCTTTTGGTGCTTGATATGGGACTGCTAAAACAGTGAAATTGTGTCCCAAATGGGTTGATGTTTTGTTCGGCTGTGAGTCATGGATAGTCTTTCCTGCGATGCAGACATTTGTATATTTCTTCTATTTCAATATATACTCTACTGTGCGTATCAAAAATAAATAAATAAAATCAAAAGTAAGATTAAAAAATATTTATATTTATATTGTATTTTATTTTTATTTTTGTTTTTTTTGTCTATAGTGATATTCAAAAATTTGTGTAAAGTTTTTGAAGATGCATTTAAAATAATGACAACATACGATGGAAATTAAAGTGATACATTACAATAGATTTGATGAAAAAAAAGATTTGATGAAACAAAAATCAAATAAAAGAGATTTGATGAAAAAAAGATTTGATGAAACAAAAAAATCAAATAAAAAAGATATGATGAATAAAAAAATAAAATCAAAGAGATTTGATAAAACAAAAAGAACAAACAAATAAATAAATAATAAAAATAATTCAAATATTTGCATAAATTAAAAGAACAAATAAATAAATAATATTTCTGATTACAAAGAGAAATCAAAGATTTGATCAAGATAAATCAATCAAAAAAGAAAATTAGAGAATGATAACTCTCCCCTTATTTTATATTTACGATGGAGAGGCATATTACAATGGCATCCACCAAAAAAGCAATGTGTAAGGAAAAACTCTTCAGCTAGAAATTGACGTTCAAATGACATGCAAATCCATATCCATATTATAATGGCATCCACCAAAAAGCAATGTGTAAGGAAAAACTCCTAGAAATTGACATTCAAAAAAAGCAGTCATTATTGTTAACTTCTTAAACTGAATTTAAAAAACAATTTTCTTTTTATGAAAGCTTCACTTTTGTTCGATTATGCTTTTTTAATTTTTAAAATATTTTCAATAAAACTTAAATATTATTTTAAGTATATTTCAATATTATTTTTGGGAAGATAAATATGAAGCATCTGAAAGCAAAAAAAATGGTTACAATTTAAAATAGCATTCAATTAAGATTAGGATTAGACTTTTGATTAGAAAAAAAATGACGCCTATAAGGATAACTCCTATATATATATATTTAATATATGTATGTTAGTTAATTATCATTGAAATAATTTTAATATTAAAAATAATAATTTTTAATTATGAGTATAAATTTTGATGATATAAATGACATATTTGTTTGAATTTTTAATTTTTGTATTAATAATATTATTAAAAATATAAATAGATATATTTTTATGAAATAATTTAAATAATATTAAAAAATTAAAATATGAATTCAACATATTAAATTTTTGACATAGTAGTATAAGATATTCAACACATTAAATTAATAATTATGTAAATGTTGGCCTAATTGGTAGTAAAGTTGGCTTGGGCAGTGGGTTTGCTCCCCATTGGTCTCGGGTTATACTGATTTTATAACTGTATATTAATAGAAACTTTTGGCAGAATAGAAGCAGCCAAATTCGTAATAGTTATGTGACTTGTGACAACAACTCACATTATTAAATTATGTGAACACTACCACTTAATTTCCCAACATATATTTTAAATTTATAAAATAATTGTTGCCCAATTTTCACCTATGCGCTCAAGGGTGATCCCACAATAGTGGTTTACAATTTTTGGCCAAATTGGGCCTGAAATTATTTTTTAAACTAAATCTTCACATTTGGGCACCTAAGCAAAGCTAAACCATGAAGAATTTGAAGATGATGAAAACAGAGTCTCATCACATTTTGTCCAGTAGATTCTAAAAATATTTTTTCAAAAATTTTGGAATCGATTGTCTTTTTCCATCTCCCACTTAAAATTGGTTTTTTCAAAAAACATTTTTAAAAGTGACTTTCACCATATAACACATAAATTTTTTCCATGAAGGATAAAATTCTAATTCTTTCAAATTTAGATTTGTAACTCGATATCTAGTGCTTTCCACTTGGTTAGACAATTTTTTATTGAATATTTTTTTCTTTAATTAAGTTTCAAAGTCAAACCAATTACAATTTAGACATAGCATGACCGTATAATGCATAACTTTTTTTGTATATATCAAAATTTAGTTTTATTTTTTTGTTAGATCAAGGAATTCAATATCTGGTGCACTCATATTTTTCAATTTTTTTGATAATATGCTATTTTTCCACGTGTGCAGAACAAAGACCTTCATTTTTGATGAAAAACCTATGTTTAATAAAACTAAAAAAACAAATACATAATAAAACATAAACATATTAAAATTATATTCGTTGGATAGCTCGTTCTGAGGACTACCTAATTCAAGTTGGGTTTGTGAATATTCTTCTATTTTCATCCTCAACCTGAGCTCCGAAGTGCCAAAATTTAGGTTTTTTTGTGTCTCGGGGAGGGGAAGAGGAATAAAGGGGGTTCGAGTGAACCTCTAGGGGTTCACTTGAACCAGCGTTCATTCGAACCGCCCTTCTATGAGGGGTTTTGATGGCTTTTTTGGTGGGAAAGTATTAGGAGGGTTCGCTCGAACCTAGGTTCTAGCGAACCCCTAATGGGTTCGGTCGAACCAATAGGTTCGTACGAACCCCTAAAATCATTTTTTTTGCCATGCATTCGTTTTATGTGAGTTTTCCTTCCTCACTTCAATTGTAAACCACTATTGTGGCTTCACCCTCAATCATTTGGGCAATCTATGCTTCAAGTGTTCATAAAGGCCAAATGGTGACATTGTTGTGCAGGATTAAATCATACATCTGATGCTAAGTCACAAGGAGCTCAGTTGAAAAGCATGCCTCAATCGGTTTTGGCAAAAAACTCCTTAGAGAAGAAAGTCGGCAAGACCCTTTCATTGTCTTGCCGACTAGCAGTGCGTTCCATTTGGCTGAGCGCGCCAGTCACGAGGGGTATTTAGGTCACCATGACTCTTTATATGTCTCTCTGCATGGGATGTCTCACCAAAGGTAGCTCACAGGGTTGGCATTGGGGAGATGCTTGTGTTAGCAGTGATGTCTCGGCGACCAAGCAAGAGTTTCGGCGAGATGGAACGATCTTCGGGAAAGGGTCTAGCCGACAGGCCAAAGTCTCGGCGAAGTAGGAGCTCGAGGAAAAGGAAAATGAAGTCACCATGAAGTCTCGGCGAAAGTAGAAGGTCTCACCGAAAGGATGCCTTCGGCCTATGTAAGTGGGCTTCGCTAGGAGGTCTTATCGAAGACGAAGGTCTCGCCGACAATCGTTCATGAGGCGGCGTTGGAAAAGGAAGCGAGCTTCGATGTGAGGTCCTGGCGACTAACGAAGGTCTTGCCGACTATTGTGGACAAGTGGTGGCCCCCCCCGTGGAATGGTCCAAGCTCGCCAGGAGTTGAGGCTTTTTCCATGATGTCCTGTTGACTATGAGAGGTCTCCCTGAAGTAAAATGAGCTCTCGGTGAAAAGAAGAGACTTCGGCGAAGGAAAGATGTCTCGCTGACATGAGGTAAGATCGGCATAAGATAGATCACTGATCTATCGAAGTCTCAACAAACGGAGGCATTATGGGAAGGATCTTGCCGAGAGAAGGATGGCTTCAGAAAAAGTCTCATCGACAAGGTGAACTCTTGCCGAAATAAAACGACATCGGCAAAGCAAGTTTTCATCGCCATGAGGTCTCAGCGATTAGGAGATGTCTCACCGATAGGATGTGCCTTCGAGGAGAAAAAATGCATTCGGCGAGGTGTTTGGGCAACTCCGAAATGTCCCGGCGAAAGAGGGAGTCTTCGATGAAAGGTCTCGTCGACCTAGCGATGTCTCGGTGACGGGGGGTGAGTTCGGGGTAAGGTCTCCCCGAAGTGAAGAGGTCTCACCGAAAGGAAAATAAGCCCAGGGAGAATGGAGTGATATCGCCACAAAGTCTTCTCGACCAATGGGAGTCTCACCAAAAGGGATGTTTGAGCCCGAGGAAGTGGTTGAGCTTCGCCATAGGGTCTCGTCGACGTAGTTTTTCCTTTGGCATGAGGTCTTGCCAAGAGTATGTTGCCTTGCTGACAATGAGAAGGGTTCATAGTGACATCTTGCCTTCGTCTGAAAGTCTTGCCGACTCATGGTCTCAGCAAAAGAAAGTAGTTTCACCACGATGTCTCGTCGAAAGCATCAACTCCTGCAGATAGAAAGGTGCCTTCGGTATAGCATTTGGAGCTCGATGAGAGGCCTTGCTAATAGCGAAAATTTTTGCTGAAAGAGTTTGGAGCTCGGGGGAAAAAAGGCGTCATCGTTGTGATGTCCCAGCGACTGATTGGAGTCTCCCCGAAATGAAGGAATTCGCTAAAGAATGGAGATTTCGACATGATATCTCAGTGAAAGAGTTGTGTCTTGCCGATGGTTTCAGGGATATCGGTATGACTTTTGAAGCTTGATAAGAACTCTCATCGACAATTCCATGTTATGCCAATAGCTATAGAGGGGCATAATCGCATCGGTGAGACACATGGTGTCTCACCAAGATGCGATTCTGACTGAACAAGCTTTTGACCGTGGGTGAATCCATGTGGAATGCGCCCTGCCAATCAAAGAGAGAGCTATGGGCGAATCATTGGTAGCTTGACCGGTGCCAAGAAGATCAACAGAATGTGAATCGACACGGATATGTTTTGAAGTCAGAAGCATTCAAGGTAGCTTGGCCGAAGAGGTTCAAGGAGGACACGAGGACCCGAATTAAATGCGTTTGGTAGCTGCAAAAGATCTAAAGGCTTCTACTAGGGGCGATCTTTCACACTGACATGGGCATCAAGGATTCAATCAAACACAACATTAACTACATGAAAAGATCTAAAGGCATATTTTTTCTGGGCAGATATTTTTGTAAGCCTAGAGGGGCCGACACACTCTTTGTATATAAGGAATTTTTTCCTTCTTGTAAAGAAGTTCTCCTGATGCTTTTCTGAATTCTGTGACTTCTACAGTCCTCTCTCAGATTAGCAGAATTCTGTAAGTTGTTTTGGAACATGTTATATAAAATTTACCTTGATTACCATTGATGTTTCATTTTTTTCCTTGTGGTTCTTGTGAAGTATTGTGCATTTTTAAGTGATTCATCAAGCTACTTAGTGAAATATTTCTTTTCCTTATAGCTTTGTTTCATGTTAGCATGCCTTTCTTTGCAAAAGTGGTATCATGTAGGTTATAAACTGTGTTTACTCAATTGCACATGAGCTTTTAATTTGTGAAAGTTTGTTTTTACTTCTTGAAAGTGCGTGCATGTCGAACCTGTTTGTATGCATAATCCACAGAATCTTGTTGTGCAGTCCCATATCCATCATTAGTACTCAAGTGTAACTCGAGTATCTCATTGTTCTTATCAGTTCAGTGTATCACCTTAGTTTATTTTTATTCTTATGTACTCTTTCTCCCTTTCCCTTAAAGGAATCAGTAGTTTAGGTGATACGAAAGGAAGCCGACCTTCTTTGGAGGTTCATTTCAACTTCAGGTGACCCACAGCCTTGAAATGATCCCATGTTTCTCTAGAAAGCTTAGTTTTCATAATTTTGCATACGGTGCATTTTCTAGGTGACAACAATAATATTATATAAATATATTATTAAACATGTCATTAAAATATTTTACAAAAATATAAATTTTGATCACATTTTGATTTTTAAAAGTAAATTAATAAATTAATTATTTTTTATTCTTTTGGTTCAATACCATAATATCCAATAAAGAGGAATTACAAGGTTCCACTATAGGGCAAGTTATTGTACCTAGTATCAAGATTATTTTAGGGGAAGTAGACAAAACTCTGAGACTCAAATGTGCCAACCACTAAAATATGGCACCTAGATTTTAATACAAATAGTTAATTAATCAGAGATAAATCCATGATTGTATCATGGGTTTTTATAGTTAGCCCCTCAAGATTGGAGGTGCATGTTAAAGATTACTTCATTTTACTTTCTCTTCCTTTGCACCAATTTCTATTTACCCATGTCCAACTCTATACTCACTTATGCATTCATATTCTCTACAGATTGAATTCCCCTAGAGGACACAATTTCTAAAGACTATTAGATTTTCCACTTCACCATTCTTGCTAAGATCCTTTACAACCAACTCGCAGTATTTCCTTGAGAGAGGCGAAATACTGACAACCCCGAATGAGGTACAAATAGGCAGAACCACAAGGCTTTTGACCCCATTTGTTTTCTCTTTGGCAAGTTGGTTGTTACCTTCCTAGCATGGGGTAGTAACATCTTTTTCCACTACGTAGTGGTGGAGGGAGTTAACACTCCACCAAGTTGTCTACCTATCAAATTTTTGTTTAGCACATTGAGTAAGAATTTGACTAGTGTTGAAGCACTCGCAACATCAAAAAGGTAACCCTCATAATATAAGATTTGGTTCCAACATCTGACTATGATTTTGAGAGAGATCTCGACCATAAGATCCTTTGAAATGTTGATCTCCACCAATATACGAGCATATGTTATATGCAAATAAATCAAGGAGCCCTCATCAACATCCAAAAAATTTCCTAGTAAATTTCCCACACCTTCAAAACAAGAATCAAACTGATATTGGAGTGGAAGATTTAAGAGTCTCACCTAGATTGGAATAATTGCAAAAGATTTAGTTGCAAGGTTGAAGGAAAGATACCAAGGCTTCAACATGGGCAGATGATATTTACAACTCCATTGATAATTGTAGGAAATAGTGTTGTGATCCAAAACATAAGAAAAAACCACCACAAAGAATCCTCATACACAAGGATAAATTTGGAGATCGCCTTCTAGGATAGGGCTCCATGTTTTTATTATCCATTTATTCAGCTTTGAGAGCCTTGTCTAAAATCCTTTGAATCTCCTAATTGGGCATTTTCTTGCAAATAAATATTTGTTCTCTATGACTTCGTGTATGATATCAGCATCCAAGATCATGACGAGGGAGGAGATGGCACAGTTGAGAGGAAGAAGCTTCATCTCACCCGCACCCTCGAGACACCTGTCCATTGGCAGCCTTACAACGCCCATGCCTTGTTGATTATGAGGCTGCAAACTATGTACAACCCAATCATCACCATGCAAGGGAAAATGCTAAGGGAAGCACCTAGATTCTCCACGTAATAAACCCTAGCTTTGATAGACTTGCATGAGCACGACATGATGGAAGTAAATGACCCTAAGTAAAGATTACTAAAATATTTATTTTTAATTAATTTATTAATAGTTTCCTAAAGTTGAAGCCTACCACATCCAATTTCTTATTTAATAAAAAATGGTGGGGGAAGTTGAAGACGTGGTAATTAGTAAAAACAACTTATTAATAACTAATTAAATGTAAGATGGCCATTGTTCTAACCATTGATTTTATTGTGTTTTACTCACAAGTGAAAGTTTATGCTACGAAAAAATTATGAGTGAATTTTTTTCCTTTTCATATGAATAAATGATGCACATTTGAAACATAACCATTTCAAACTTCCCCATTGCATAACAAAGAATCATTTCAATAATTCAAGGAATGATTTCACATTACATAATTTCATGATAATATTTCCCATTTAAAATTTCTCAAAGAGAGTAGAGATACATGTTTACATTCATAGCTTCCATGAGCTCAATGATAAATATATATAAATAGAATACAACAGTCTCGATGTCCCCAATGTTGGTGCATACCTCCTAGATGTCCCCTTCACTAGTGTATACATATTAGGTGTCCTCAACTAGCGTTACATCCTCAAATCTTGGTCACCAACTATATGAGGGTCAACATGACTCAAATGCTTTCCTTCCAAGTGTGGAATTACTGTGGTCCCCACACATCTACCTAACTGGTAAGATGGCCCTACCCTTCAACAAAGAGATTGGTTTGGTAACCCCATAATCTTGACCTTCCTGAGCATAGTGTTGTGTCCTACATATCTAGAGCTACCATACACTGGTTTCCCTACCTAGAATGCAATCATGGATCACAATGAACTAAAAATGTAAATAGTGCCTACTTACACTACTTTGGCCAAAGAATTCAACACCTAGTACTTCGAGTGAAAGTCATCTGTCCACCCACCCTTAAGCTTGATTTGGTATTGACCATTAACATAACACATATTCATTCTGAGGTTATATAATAAAATGTACAAGTTAACTCCCTTAGCCATGGATAACCCTAACCCCAATAATATCCAAGTCTATAACAAATTGATTATCTAGGTTACACCCTTTCCCATGGATTCCTCTAATCTTAGGTATAACCACACCCTAACCATAAAGGTACACATACTAGTGTCTAGTTAGGTTATCCCCTTTCCCATGGATTAGCCTAACCCCAGGAATAACCCTACTACCTCTTATGTTTAAATTGGCATATTCATAAAAGCACTATAGGATAGCGACTTATTCCTCTTTTAACTTTACATGTAATATCCATATAGACTAAAAAAACCAAGTATAGTTCTAATAGAATTTAAGCCACACATACTTTAACATTATAAAAATGTATTCCCCATTAATAGGGTTTCTCTAATTCAAGACTCAATCAAGAATTACACAAGAATATTCCATACTAGGAATTAACTACACAAGAATATTCCATACTAGGAATTAACTAAGTTCATAAGAACAAGCATATCATGCATTTCAAGAATATTCGAAAACAAAGAAATAACTAGGAGATGAAAGTGAAGATGAAGCTGAAAATGAGGAATAGTTCAAAGAAGAACAAGAAGCAAAATATCTACAGCAAGTCAGATTATTTAAGGACATCTCTAAGATTGGGAAAAGGCCAAAGATCGATGTTTCTACATTTTCTAAAAAGCTTAACCTAGAAGAGTTGATTGATTGGATCAATGATATGGAGGAGTACTTTGAGTATGAGGAGGTGGAAGATCCTGAGAGGGTCAAATTTGCAAAGACCAAGCTAAAGGGTCATGTGTGTTGGAAATAGGATGCCATTTAATTGAAAATTATAAACATTAATTATTTCATGTATCTCCTAAGTTCTTGGAATGTGTTCAACAACACTAAGATTAGGATGAAATAAATCATGAAATTGACATTTGTAGTTATTCCTAAATAATAGGAACATGTGGGTGCACACATGGTAAGGTGACACTCACCTTGTGTTCAATTAACTATATGGAGTAACAGTTAAGACTTCTTAATGCATGTAAAGATCCTAGGAGTTAGGGTTTGATGTTTGCGTGCATGGAGTTAAGTTTAGTTTAGTTCAAATGAGTTCAATTCAAAATCAGTTCAGTTCAGTTCAGTTATGGTTCAGTTATCTTCAGTTGCATGCAAGTGCATGCTGCATGCATGTTGGTTATTTTGAGTTGCATGTAGTTAGCTTCAGTTAACTTGGAATGCATGGCTAATAACTTGAGTTGTATGACAGATAACATGGACTAACTCTAGTTAACAGGGGATGGCCATTCTTGCATGAATGGTGTTGAGTAAATATTTCAGTTAACTAGAAATCACTTGGAGCCAACTTGGTCACCCAAGATGCTTTCTTGGATTTACCTCTTTTGCATGTTGAGATATTTCTAAAGCATCAGTTAGGTAGGATTACTTATGGGTGCCAACTTTGAGGAAGAGCTTTGGAATTATCACCGAAGTGAAGGATGAGTTGTAGCTTTAGTTTGGGACGCCCAAATGGATGAAGCACATGTTTTAGCATTGTTGTTCATGAGATAACCCTATTTGCATGAGATATGGTGTACCTTTTAGGGATAGGGATTGAGCATTGTAATTGTAACTCATGTTAAGTTTACAAAGCTAATTAAAGCCTATTTATCTCAAGCAAGTTGAATAGATTTGTGAGAGTTTTTATTGTAGGTTGTGAAGAAGATTTGTGAAGGCAGAAGAAGCATGCTCAAGCAAGAATTGGAGCTATTGTAATTCAGAGATTGAATAATAGAATAATTCTTGGTGGAGTTTTTTCCCGAAAGGGTTTCTCCATGATACATCTTGTGTAATCTTTCTAATATCCTGTTTAGTTCTTCTATCAACTTCTCTCTACATTCTACAACAGTGAAATGGATTAATCAAGATAATCACCCACAAACAATATATGTAACAAAGGAAAAGCTTATTTAGATCAACAATATTAAAGTTTTACAGAGTATTAAGCTAAGAAAACACGCCATTTTTCAACAATGTGAATATTTGGTGCAAAGAGGTACAACTATAAAGAAATCATAGAGGAAAAGAGAAAATAACAAGATGGGATCATATGGTGGAAAAATTAAAAAGATAGTTCATTCTTGTGGTTATGAACTAGATTTGTTGAAGAAGATGCAAGGGTTGAAACAAGTGGGAAAATCAATCAAGGAGTATATAGAAGAATTCTACCGTGTCTTGATCAGAACAGGCCATTCTGAGGCCAATAAGGAGAAAGTTGCCCATTACATAAATGGGTTAAAGCCGATTATTCAAGAAGAGTTGGGACTAGTAAGAATGTCTACTATTGAAGATGCATATCAATTTGCTTTGAAGGTAGAAGAAAAGTTGACTAGAAGATTTGAAAGCAAGCAAAGAGGTGGGGGTTGTGGTGGAAAGAATAGTAAAGAGTCATATGGAGGTTGAAATGAAGATCAAAACAAGGGTGAACGATCCAGTAGCAGCCAAAACTAGAAAGGAGATAACACCTACCATCCTCATGATTAGAATAATGGAGACCAAAGAGGAAGAGGAAGATCTGGAAAAGGACCGGGAAAAGGAGGCTTTTGTGGAACTTGTTTCTAGTGTGGAAGTATTGTGTGATATTGTGCCTATGGATGTTTGCGATATGTTGATAGGCAGACCGTGGTAGTTTGATCGACGAGCAGTACATGATGGACATGCCAACACCTATTCTTTGACAAAGGATGGGATTTGTCATAAGTTGAAGCCCTTGAAACATGAAAAGGAAAAGGTATGCAGTAATGCAAGAATTTGTTTGGTTGATGGAAGAAAGTTCCTATAAGGTATGATGCATGAGCATATGTGTTTTGTATTGATCTCGAGAGTTGATAAAGAAGATACTATTGAGGTACCTATAGAGGTTTTAGATTTATTGAATGAGTTTCAAGCTATTATTTCTAATAACATACTTGAAAGTTTTCCTCCAGTAAGAAAGATTAGTCATTAGATGGACATGATTCCTGAAGCCAATTTTTTGAATAAGGTAGCTCATCGTATGACTCCAACAGACAGTGGAAAGTTGAACAAACAAGTGCAAGAGTTGTTGAGGAAGGGATTGATTAGAGAAAGTATGTGTCCATGTGTAGTACTTACAATACTAGCACCAAAGAAGGATGGGGAATGGTGAATGTGTATAGATTCTAGAGCCATCAACAAGATCACCATCAAGTATAGATTTCCCTTGCCAAGAATGGATGACATTATGGATTGTTTGAGTGGAGCTGAGTACTTCATGACAATAGATTTGAAGAGCGGATAACACTAGATCCAGATTGGAGAGGGAGATGAATGGAAGACAACCTTCAAAACCGAGGGCTTGTATGAGTGGTTAGTTATGCCTTTTGGACTAACCAATGCACTGAGCACATTTATACAGCTCATGAATGAGGTATTGAAAGAATTTTTAGGAATAATTGTTATTGTTTATTTGGATGATATTTTGATTTTTAGTAAGACATTGGAGGAGCACTCGATGCATATCCGAAGAGTTTTTGAGAAGCTAAGGGAGGAGAAGCTGTTGATTAATTTGAAGAAATGTAGTTTTTTGAAGAGAGAGTTGGTGTATATGGGATTTGTTGTCTTAGTATAGGGTCTTAAAATGGATCCAAAGAAGATGAGAGCTATCATTGAATGGCCTACCTCCAAGAGTGTTACAAAGGTAAGATGATTTCATGGTCTAGCAAGTTTTTATAGAAAGTTTACTAAGAATTTTGGTAGTATTTATGCACCTCTAACTAAAGCAATGAGAGGGGATAGAAAGGATTTTAAATGGACTAGAGGAGTAGTAAAGAGTTTTGATATGTTGAAGAAGAAAGTCACAGAGCAAGCTATTTTGGCACTTCTAGATTTCAATAAGGTCTTTCAGGTAGATTGTGATGCTAGTGGCACTACCATAGGAGCTGTTTTGAGTCAAGAAGGTAAGCCTGTTGCCTATTTTAGTGAGAAGTTGAATGATGCTAAGAAGAAATATTCTATCTATGATCAAGATTTTTATACTATAGTTAAGGCTTTGAAGAAATGGAGACACTATTTGTTTCCAAAAGAATTTGTTTTATATACTGATCACTAGGCTTTGTAGTATTTGAATAGTCAAGGAAAGTTAAATAAAAGACACTTATAATGGGTTGAGTTTTTGTAGAGCTACACTTTTGTTTTGAAGCACAAGAGGGGAAGATCAAATAGAGTTACAAATGCCTTAAGTAGAAGGAAAAATTTATTGATAGAGATGAATATAGAGGTTGTTGGGTTCAATGAACTCAAAAGTTTATATCCTGAAGATCCAACCTTTATAGAAGCTTGGAAGGCTTGTTTGGAACTTTTTACATTGGATAGGACAAGCTTCTTGGATTTTTTAATTTCCAATATGTGATGTTGTTTAGAGGAAGCCAATTGTGCATTCTAAGGAGTTCTATGAGAGAGAATCTAATCAAGGAGAAACATAGTGGAGGATTGGTTGAACATTTTGGTCAAGATAAGACCATTGCTCTTGTCAGTGAGAATTATTATTGGTCATAGTTGCAACAAGATGTGAAGAAGTTTGTACAAAGTGTAGAATATGTCAGATGGCAAAGGAAACAAGTTAGAATACTGGATTGTATGAATCTAATCAAGGAGAAACGTAGTGGAGGATTGGTTGAACATTTTGGTCAAGATAAGACCATTGCTCTTGTCAGTGAGAATTATTATTGGTCATAGTTGCAACAAGATGTGAAGAAGTTTGTACAAAGTGCAGAATATGTCAGATGGCAAAGGAAGCAAGTCAGAATACTGGATTGTATGAACCATTACCTGTACTTGAGAGGCCATGGGAGGACATTAGCATGGGTTTTTTTCTTGGCTTGCCAAGGACATAGAGAGGGCATGATTCCATATTTGTGGTGCTGGATAGATTTTCAAAGATGGCACATTTCAGTCCATGTCATAAGTCTAGTGATGTTGTTCATGTTGCAGAGTTGTTTTTCAGAGAGGTGGTGAGACTGCATGGTCTACCAAAGAGTATAGTTTTAGATAGAGATACCAAATTTGTTGGTTATTTCTCAAGGACATTATGGAAGAAGTTGAAGACAGATTTGAAGTTCAATTCTACACACCATCCATAGAATGATGGACAAATGGAGGTGGTGAATATGAGTTCAGGTAACTTGCTAAGATGCTTAGTAGGAGATAAGCTCAAGGGATGGGATTTGATTATACCATAGGCAAAAATTTCTTACAACAATTCTATCAACAAGAGAACTGGTAAATTACCATTCTAGATTGTGTATGGGAGTAGTCCAAGAAATGCTTCAGAACTAAGAAATACAAATAAGGGGGAGAAGAGTAGTGTTGAGGCTAAATATTTTGTTGAGCACTTGAAAAATTTGCATGAAGAGGTGAAGAAACATATCAATAAGATGAACTCACAATATAAGGCTAAGGAAATTTTGAAAATGAGGTATAAGGAGTTCCAGATAGGAGATGAAGTCATATTTCATTTGCGAAAGGAGAGGTTTCTAGTTGGTACATACAACAAGTTAAAGATGAAGAAGTTTGGACCATGCAAGATCTTGAAGAAGCATGATTCAAGAAATGCATATGAGGTAGAGTTTCCTGATGAAATTCATATTTCACTTGTGTTTAATATTTCAGATTTAATAGAATATCATGAAGGGGGAATTGATGAAGAAACAATGGAAGCACAGTGGAATATTCTAGCAACTACTTCAGAAAAGGAGGAGATAGAAGAAATTTTGGATAGTCGTGTGGGTAGAAGCACAAGGAACAAATAGTATGTAGAGTACTTGGTGAAATGGAGAGGAATACCTGTTGAAGATTCATTGTGGTTGTTGAAGATTCATTGTGGTTGTTTGAGGTTGAGGTTAACTGTTTGGATTTCCTTCTAACTCCTGAGAAGTGACATGGTCACTTTTTGAATTACCTTGGGTGTCTGATGTAGGAGCATCCAACAGTGTAGGGAAATCTTGCATCACCCAAAAAATTGTTTTTCCTTAATTTATTTAGTTGTTTTGAGTTCCATGATGGCACTTAAGGGGTGTAAGACAATCAAGAGTCAGAAAAGGAAAAAAATGGTCACCTACTATTTTTAGTAAGTGGGCCTAAATGGGCTTGTATGGACCTAAAAATTTACCCCAAGCATCAGAACTAAAAAAAAAGTTTGGTCATGAAAGAATCATCTCAATACCCTGCATGGTTTGGGAGATATTAAAGTTTTCATCCTAGGAAATTTCTCCATTGTAGCTTCAAATTTAGATATGAAAATATTAGAGGCCACGGAACAACCCAAAAAGTTGACAAACTGACCTCTGGTGTATACATTGTTGTAGATCTCTTCGAAAGCTTTCCAATGACATGTTACAATAGCAAATCAGACACCTGTACCAAAAGTTATGGCCCTGCGAAGTTGCCCCTCTAAAAAGTGAATTTCATTAAAATTTCTTCCTAGGCAAGAAATCAAACAACGAGACTTTTGGCGTGAGATCAAAAGAGAAAGTTGAACTTTCTAGAACATTCTAGGGTGGTTTTTGGGTAAAATAAAAGGGTTAAGCGGGGGGTTGTAGAAGGTGGCTCCATTAGTGCAGATTGTGGCTTCAAATAATATATTTTATTTTCAGAGTTGATTCTGTTGTAATGAATCAAGCCCATGAGGCTGTAACATGTAAGTTTTGAATCTATAATTTCATTTTTTGAAAATAATTGAAATTGAGTTATTTTTCTATCTCGCATCTTTTGTGTTGGTATCTATTGTTGTAGTTTGTGTGGGTTTTGAGTGGTGTGGCCTTCATCATTTTAGATTTTGAAACTGGCAGTCTTGGTGATCCAAATGATTTTTGGAATATTAAGTTTGATGGAAGTTGTTCTTCTACAGGTTTAGGAGTGGGAATTTTTTTCATTTCTTTGCAAGGAAAATTCTTTCCTTTTTTTCTTCTAAACTCCAGTTTAACAATACTAATAATACTGTTGTGAGGCACTACCCTCTATGATCCTGTTGAGCCTATGCATTTTGATGTTTCTTGTCTACTATTCCATGTTCCTCCATGTTGGATGCTATTCTTGAGTTAGGAGGGATGGTCACTTGAATGATGTTGGATAAGGTTAACTGAATTTTTTTATCTATTTAATGGGTATTGTGATTTCTTTGTGATTATCAGATGTGTTATTTTTCTTAGTTATGCAATTATTGGTAGTGGCACTATGTATATTGGAGGTAGTAAGCTATAAGGGTTCTTGGTGACTGGTAATTGGCTTAATTATGGATTAAATGTTTTGTGGTTAATCATTCGGTTTCATATGATGTCCTCTAGTATGATCTTTTGATGATTCAAGATGATTATGAGATTTAGTGTTTTGTTGATGCATATTCACTTATTGAGGATGGGAATTGATATAATTTTTGATTTCATGTTTGATGATGGGATTGATACATATTTTAGAAGGTATTGATGCAATTGTGGATGTTATGTTATTCATTTAATAATATTTGATATGTTTATTGTGACTAATGTGCATTTCAAAGCAATGTATTATATAGGATAGCTTATGATTGACCAATTATTAGTGATGAAATGTGAATGTAATGCATTTATTATATATATATTATATGTCTGTCATACTGACACATCTTGTTGAGTGTACAAGGATTTCTAATACCGATGGAATTGAGGGGATTCACTTAACCACCATGTGTTGTGTGCATGGGATTCTATGGGTTATTGGTTTTTATATTGAGATGTGTAGTTTTCAGATGGGGTGTATATGCTGTATGTTCGTGATTATGTTTTATGTGAGTTTTGAATTTCAATTTTAGAGAAATAAAATTTAAGTGTGTTTAGGAGGAACTAGGATGTATTTTGTGTGCTAAAAGTCAGCCTAGGTCCTAAAGGTATGGGTGGGGAGGTTATTTTTTTTATGTGCAATCTCTTAAAAAGTATTTTAACCCTTATTTTGTCTGCACTCATAAGAGTGACGAAAATGGGTGGTTGGTTATGTGGTTGGGGTGGTTATGTGAGGGAGTTATTTCTCCCTCTTCTTTAGAGATACTTCCTCATGAAGAGAGGGAGGTTACCTTGCTTATTTTGGGATCTTTCTTTTTGTGATCTTGGTTGGTTTTTGCATTTGAGAAATCTTGGGAGAAGGAGATTGTGGGAGGAGACTCTCTTTCATTTGTTTCTTCCGTTAGTTGGATCATAGTGTTGGAGGTAATTTTTCTTCTCTCTTGTATTGTAGTTCTTTTATTCTTAGTGTTATGTTGTGCATCTTTAAAAAAGTGTTT
>VDFB02095976.1:0-15299 GCA_007258455.2 Sequoia sempervirens | reverse complement strand
AGGTGAGTTTTATTTTTCCCCCAAGATGTTTAAATTTGTGCACCACCTGAGGTGAGTTTTGTTCATCCCCAAAGACATTAAACTTTGTGCACCCCTGAGGTGAGTTTTGTTCACCCATGAGGCGTTAAACTTTGTGCACCCCTTGAGGTGAGTTTTGTTCATCCCCCATGACATTAAACTTTGTGTACCCCCTAAGGTGAGTTTTATGCACTCCATAAAGCAATATTTTGCAAGAGAGTTCATGGATTCAACATAATGGAGCTTGTTGGGTCATGAACTTGAGCACCCCTTTTTCTAACATGGCTATCAAGCATAACACAACTTTCTTGCTAGTGGAGCCATGTGATTCATGAGTGTTTAGCATAATACATATTACAAGCCTTGTGGAACCCGTCATATTGCATGGATACCCAACGTAACACAAATTGATAGCTAGTAGATCTATGTGGGTCATGAGTGATGTTCCATAACACAACTTGTTAGTCCTCATGAGAGAATTCATTTGTATAAAATTTATTAGACGGATCTGACGTTTGGTATTAGAGACAATTTAAGACCGAGGTCTCTTTGCCTTATCGACTTGAATCCCTTTATTAGTAACCTTTTGTTTTGTTGTGTGTTTTTTTGTGTGGCTCCTTTTTGTTTACATTATGTTTACATCATGTTTGTATTCATTTTTTTATCATATATATGTTGTGTATTTTCATCATGTATGCTTCATGTTTTTGTCATGTATGTTTATGCATGTTGTCTTGCTGCATATCATACATATGTGTGTTCCTTTGTGCTCATGTTGGTTTTCCATGTGATGAAGGCACAACCTGAGACTTAGAAAATAACCCACAAACAAGAGAATAATTTTATTATTCAGAAAATGGAACTTCTTGCATGCAGAGGATCTCAAATCTCCAAGTTCTACAACACATGCAAGTTACATAAAGCTACATAATAACCCTTTCGCAATATGTGAGCTTGTCCCCAAAAAGCTCCCCAAAAATTAGAAACCCGCACATAAATAGAGCTCCTCATTAGTTTGGAGCCAAAACAAAATTCAAATTTGAGTTTAGGCAGTTTGGCGCCGAAAATTTACAACATGAAGTTCAAATTTAAAAAAAGCATTTGCAATTGTATCTTCTAGAAAGTGCGCCAACTTCCCGGGGCCATAACTTTTGATCCGCGACTCCGATTCGTGAACTGTTTGAACCGTTGGAAAGGTCTCGAAGTCAATAACGTACTCAAAATCTGCTACACCAATTTTGGAAAGTTTTTGGGCCATTCCGGAAACTCTAAGTACCTCAAATCTAACTCAAAAGATTTTCAAGTGCTATTCTGGGAAACTAAAACTGCAATATCTTTCAACCCAAGAACAGAAAATAAAAACTATAAATTGGGAATTTCATTATGACAAAAAGGGTATCCAAAAATGTAAAAACATCTAAAAATTGAGAAACTTGAACTTTAACTATTTTTGGGTGATGCAAGATTGCCCTTACACCACTGGATGCTCCTACATTAGACACCCAGGGTAATTTGAGAAGTGACCCCGTCACGTCTCAAATGGTGGAGAAAAACCCAAATAGTCAACCTCTGCCTTAGGCAACAAGGATGAATCTTCATGAGACCTTCCTTTCATTTCACCAGAATATTCTTCATCTTGTTGTTCTTGAGTACTCAGCCCTACGACTATCGAGGTTTCTTCAATCTCCTCAGCACCACGGAAGTAGGTGTTGGAATCCAGCATTCCGGTATTGAATTACTTCCTCGCCGCGCCACCTTCATGATGCACTTTGTATCAAAGCCAGAAATGTTGAACCGCCATAGGGAAATCATTGAGATCCATCGGCAACTCCTCGCCATTCCCTGAATCATGCCTCTTCAAAATTTTACAGGGACCAAACTTCTTCATCTTTAATTTGTTATATGTTCCCATTGGAAACCTTTCTTTTCCTCAAGTGGACCATCACTTCATCACCAATCTGAAACTCCTTATACCTCCTCTTCTGATCCGCCTTAGCCTTATACTGCATATTCATCTTGTTAATATGTTCTCTTATCTTCTCATGTATATCCTTGATGTGTTCTGCAAAATCTTTGGTTTCAGCGCTTATTTTCTTCTCTTGGTCCATCTTCCTCTCAATTCTAGAGTTGATGCAGGGCTACCTCCATACACAATGCGGAATGGTGATCTGATGCTTCTATTAACAAAGGTGTTGTAAGAAAATTCTTCCTAGGGTAAGATCAAGTCTCATCCCTTGGGTTTATTTCCTACCAAGCATCTCAGTAGGTTACCCAGACTCCTATTCACAACCTCCATTTTCCCATCTGTCTATGGATGGTGTGCATAACTGAACTTCAACTCTATTTTCAAGTTCTTCCACAAGGTCTCACTCCCAAAGAGTACACAAAAATTTGAATTGTCATGATGCGAAACAATACTCTTTTGTGACCATGTAGCCCTCACCACCTTGAGAAGAACAAGTTGTAATGCCGTTGCATCGTAGATCTTGACATGGAATGAAATGTCATCTTTGAAAACCTATCAACCACCACAAAAGGCTGAATCCCATTTTCCTCATTGTGTCCTTGGCAAACCAAGAACAAAGTCCATACTTATATCCTCCCACGGCCTCTCTTGTAATGCCCCACCGTGCGAACCCCAAAGGAACTAATAACAACGGAATAATTTTTTTTTTTTAAAGAATATAATAAACATACTTAAGTATTTTAATATAACAATATACTAAGTTGCATGACTAATTCCATTGGGGTACACAAGGTGACATTACTACACTAACCGATAACAACGATAATAAGATAACAATAATTAATCTATTACGTAAATCTATTCATTCCCATTTCATCATTTAAAATAACTATTAACTAATAACCATATTCATAACATATGCACATATGACGATACATGGAATTATAAAGATATAAAGTGTTACATATTTTGATAGATACAACATAACATAACCAACTATTACAAGTGACAGTTCTTGAATAAATACAAGGCCGGAATATACATCACATCCAAATGATAGTAAAATACAATTGACTAAAAATACAACTCAATAACCACATCTACAATTTACAACAAGGTCATCCCAACACACGTGGGAGACAATACATCAATGAATATAATACATCAGGAGTATAACATACATCTAGTACAAAAGAATTACTGGATCACCAACATCTTCCAAAATCCTGCAATAAAAGATACAGCTGCAACAGAAAGGGAAACCCAACGGGGTGCGAAGCACGTTCCACCCAACCACCCCTGTGCTGGGAGTAGATAAGGAAGGGTCCCCGACCAAGCACGTCTAACAAAACAAAGACTAACTCCAAAAAGACAACTTAACATCAAAGACCACTTAGAAAACTCACAACAACAAATCCAAAGGCACAACAACAAATCACTTCAGAACATAACAACAAGTCATAATCACAACATCAATGAAACTCAAGACATAATGTCAAAGACTACTTCCAACAATAACCAAAGACAAATCAATAAATCACTTAATCACAATAGACACCATATCACTTAACATCTACAATCACAAAGTCAATTAACAACTACAAACACAATATCACTTAACACGAGGTTACAATACTTCCAGAGAACAAAGATCATGAACATCGCATAATAACTGATTAACTGTCGACATAGGAAGAGTGTCATGCATAAATTGCCATGAGTTACCCTGGCTCAACCTTCCTAGGCTACCGGACCCCCATCCTGGGTTACCCTGGCTTGCCTCTACCGGCCGCCGGACCCTCACGCAAAACTATGCGTCCCATCTCATCTCGAGCCTTATCATTCACTTGCTTCATGAGAGAGACATTCTTTATCTTTATTAGTGTGAAAGATCCCCATTAATTTTTTTAGATTATCACTTTTAATTAAACTCTAGGTGAGTTACCCTGGCGCCCCTTTGTGTGCCGGACCCCCACAAAGAGCCACTCTCCTATCGACAACACAGAAGGTACAATACCACAATAGATAACTAGACAACATAACCTCTCCAATCAAAGGAGGAAACAAAACAAGGAAACTCACTCCGAACACTGGAGGAAACCAAATACAAAAACTCACTCCTTCCAAAGGAGGAACAAATCTCAATACCCTCTCCTAGATCTCAAGAGGCACAAATCCCCATTCGTGGAAACCAAGTACAACATCATAGTACAACTCTATACCATTCACAAGGCAATTCACAAACTAAACCTCTACACAAAACATCCCACTCTAGAGAACTTCTCTGGAAGACTTACATAGATCCTTAACCCCATTTTCCCGACATGGAGAATAAAAGAAACATGATAGAAAAGCACTCCAGGCAACACAATCATTTACTCTAAATTTCATAATTGACTTCCCTAAACAAAGCATTCCAATAAATGAGGTCATCTGAATAAAATAATTAACCCTTAATCTACGTTTAACAGTTGTGTTCATAATCAAGGTATTATAATAAACAAATTCACTCAGTTCAAATAAATCGTTCTCATATCTCTAAGTTTCACAAATATATTCAAAACATACCAAATATTCCTTAGAGCAAGATAACTAACTCAGGGATTCACTCGCAAAACACAACTCGAAACAAAGAACTCCACAATTAGATAAAAAGAGTGAGCTCGAGAGAAGGCAACTACATAAATCAATGCCATGAACAATTATATTGCACTACAACTTCACCAATCAATGAACCAACTAGACGAGGAAATTCAATTAACCAAAAGAACACGTACTTAATTCTAATTTTCTAGAATAACTACAACAATACAAACTATGAAAAATAATCTATTACTTATAGAATCTATTATGAAAATAATCTTAACTCCATACATATATTTTAAATTATTAACAATATATTAAAAATAAAATATTTTAATAAAAATCATTTTACCAAAGATATGTTACCAAATTCATTAAATATCATACCTTTTTAAAAATTATAATTTTAAAACAAATATCCAAAACCCCATCTATATAAAAAATAATCATTTAATAAAATTAGTATAACCATATTACAAAATAAAAAAATTTATAAAACAAAAATTCGAATTAAATCACATTTGAATATTATATAATTAAAAATTGAATTAAATCTCAATAAATATATATATATATATATATTAAATAATATATATTAAATATATATTAAATAATATATAATATATATATATATATTTATATATTCATATAAACTAAATATTAATAAAAAAAACAAAAGGCATTTAAGAATTCGAATGAACATCAAATCATACCACAAACATTTGAATTTAAAACATAGAATAAAAATAAAACATATTAAATAATAAATAATTAAAGGGACAAAAGTCCCATCCACGCATTGGGCATAGCCCACAGTACATAGGGTACTGTGGGCAGTGGGGTACACAGCTCCCACTGGCTACGCCCAACAGCCTCGGCTGCTGTGCGCAGCCTGTGGTGGCTGTGTACAGCCACCACTTGGGCCCGTGGCCCTATAAAAAGAAATTTATTTTATATATATATATTTTTTAATTTAATTTTACATTTATAATTTCATTTACTTTTAGATTTCATTTTTTTTTTAATATAATTCAAAATCCAAAGCACGAATTGGTTTTAAATAAATTCGTTTTTATTTATTCTTTCATTTATATACATATTTTAATACGATTTCGTATTAAAACGACTTCGAAATTAGCAAATTTCAATTAAATTTTACACATAAAATTTCGTACAAACACATATATAAAAAAATTATTCTTTTTAAATAAATTGAAAACATATAGACACCAGAATTATATATATACATATATTTAAATAACTCAAATAGAATAATAATAATATATATATATATATATTTGTTTATTTCTATTTAAATATGTATATATATTTAACAAGAGTTCCAAAGCATTAACAAAATAATAGATCCTCCAAAAAAAACCAATATAATAACAGATTTAAATATAGCACAGAACATGCAAGTTCAACCAATAATAAATAGGATTTTTATTTTTATTTTTCAAGGTACTCTCAACATAACAGTAAATTGATTTTTCTTTCCAATCAATAATTTTCAAAAACAAATTTTATTGAATAAACATCGAAGGGTTTTGCTACAGTTTTCTACAGATGCTTTGATTTATTTATTTATTTATTTTATAAATACAAGTTTCCAATCGTAGATCCTCTTTTCAGAAGAACGAAGTTTATTTTCAAATCACAAGAAAGACAATTTTTTTTTTGGAAAACCTAGCAACTAGATTCATTTACAAAACAATAAAATATTAATAACTTAAAAGGAGAAAACCTGGAGTCCTTTGTCTGAAGGAGAATCCCGTCTGTAGCCTCCTCTCGATCTCCTCCTGCCGCTATCTTTTTTTTTTCCTCGATCTTTTGCCTTCAACGTTCTTCTGAACAATCTTTTCTTTTCAAACTCACAACAATTTTTTTACCAAAAAACACCAGAACCCAAAACTATTTTTGTTTTCCAGATCAAGAACAACAGAGCAAAACCCTATATCTGAATAATTCTCTCATAAAATAATAAATCAAACTAAATATTCAATAAAGCTCTTCTGCTTTCTTTTCTCAAAAAGCCTCTTTTCTTATTGGTCCTTTTCCAGCTTTTAAAAGCTCACACTTATCTAATTTTTTTTAATTAAAAATTAATTATTTACACAAGATATTTTCCACACAAGATTTTCAATTTTAATATTAATAAAAAGATAATATCTAATTATTCTCAACAATATTAATTTAATTTAATTTCTTGCACTATAATTAATTAAATACCCTTTTAATTTACAATATATTTAAATTTAATATTTTCTAACTCTCAATTAAATCAAAAGACAATGCAACATTAATTAATTATTTTATGAAATACGATTAATTAATTAAACACCAACCAAAAATTAAATAAATACTCAACAGTCAACTACATAGAGACAAGGACAAAACTTCAGTCATAACACAACGACTCACAACAGACGACGGACCTAGGATGGGGACACTTCCAAACCTACTCCCTTTTTCAACATTTTTACCCATTAGGTTAATTTATTGCTTGCCCTTTCCTGCCGAAGCAGGTGGAATCGAGACTTATTCCTGCAATCCTGCATCCAAATAAACGTCAAGTAGCACATGTATATATATATATAGTCAAACATCCTATCATGAGAAGGAATTACAGTGTAGCAGGGCACTCGTGAATGAGTGATGCTACACTGTCCTCTCACCTACTCTATTCTAACAATTACAATATCAATGGCGAACTAACATTTCCAAATTGATCATAAGATAACATGATACTTAACTACTGCATCAAAACTAATTATTAAACCATTGCATTATAAAATAATACTGAGTTCAAATAACATAATCACCATAGCATCATCACCTCGACATATAAAACATTAATGAACAACTTATTTGAATAAGCAATAATCCAATCAACACAGAGTATCACAAATCATACTAATAATGTCATATCAAATGATCATATCCACTAAAGGAATAACATCATCAAAATTCAAACCAACCAAATCAAACCATAATAGTATCATCATAGTATCAACGTATCAAGTTAACACATAGAAATTAATAAGTCTAAATAGTATGAGGGGTATTAAGATTGTTGAATGGTGTGAAACTAAATTATTTTAAATCTTGATAATGTAATTGATTTTTTCATCTGTGTACATTGGGATAATAACTTCATTTTTATATCAATATATATTCCCTTGTAAACAACAGTTCATAGAGGTTATACCATTATATTATTTTATTTGATAACACTGTGCTATATGTATGAAGCCATAGATTTTTTTTGAACATTTTTCATAATCAAAGTAGATTCTTGTCAAAAAATGTATTTTCAAATCCTTTTAATATTCCCTTGTCTATCTTACTTGAGAGCCACCTATGTGGGAGTCCATGCCTTATTGTGTAGGCTTTGAAAGAAGCATTGTGATGAATTAATCCTTTTCTTGACTGATAATGTCTTTCCTTTCAAACTCACACAATATCTATTTGTATCTATACTTCAAAATAAAATGCTTGATGCCACAACCTAAAGGTGAACTATTTTTTGCAATGAAAATACATACAAAAAATGAAGTCATAATATTATTATCTTTGGAGGACTTATGCAAATGTTTCACAATCTATTGGTTTAATGCCATCCATGAGTTCATTAGATTTGCATATGTATAATCTATGCAAATTTGCATGGGAATTGAGGTTGGTTGGTTTCTGAACTACTTTGATACAGTCACCTATTTTATGTAATTCAACCCATTTGGAGCATTTTGGTTTCTACATTGGTTGTAATTGACGATGTTCTTGTTTCCTCTATAGAGAGAATTTTTCCTTCTAATATTGAGAAACTACCTCATATTTCAGGGTGTTGATCTCATTGGTGGCAACTTATTAGGTGCTAATCTTGAAGGAGAAAATTTGAAGGTATGAGATATGACAAAAAAACTATAATTTTTTGTATATATTGCATTAATGATTAATTGATATGCTAAGTTTTTGGTTCTGGTATGGGATTAGGTATGGGTATAGGGTTCAGGTATGCTAGTACAACATTTTTTTTTCTTGGGTACCATATGGCTGGGTACAGTTGTATTATATATATCATACAGAATTGAAAATTTATTTGATATATCATATAATAATAATAACATTTGAATCTATGATAGTATGATACTTCATCATTGATCAATGGCCATGATAAAGATAATATTAACTGTCAATTGATAGTTCAAAATTTTCATATTATGTCATATATTTTCAAGACTCCAAATTCAAGATTCAAATGAAAATCATTCCAGTTACAAAATGTGAAAATAATATAGTAGAATATTTGTATTTTGGTCTTCAATATTCTATAAAAAGCATCTAGATCAAAGTAATTTCTTGGGTTCAACATGATTTGAACCACAAGCTTATGCAGTGCCACTTCCACTGGGTGCATTATATGTAGGAACCTCATCATCTTCTGCACTTTGAAAAACTCTACAATAGATGCATCCAAGTTGGAACATTTAGGGGTTATATCCCAATTTTTTGTTTCCCTTTCCTTGTAGTCATCTTCCTTATGTGATAGCATATGCAAGTTGGAATGGATATAGATAAATCCTTTAAATTTTTTGCAGCCAATGATTGATTGGATAAAGGAGCATATGCTTCAATTATGCTCAACTGAAGAACTTGCGACCACTTGACTGATTAGGTAACATCGTTGTTTCCATAAAACATGCAACAAATACATTCTTTTGTAACATATCTATCCTATCTTTCTTTTGTAATATATCTATCCTATCAAGAAAATGTCCTCTAATTAGTTTATTAATTTGTCCAAATTCAAAAATGATTACCATATTTTGCTCATGAATATGTTATTTTATATAGGAATTTGCAACAATGGACTATGTGGAAAGAGAGTTCACATGTGTACATGTAGCTTGTGATTATTTTTTGATTGTTTTTGAGTTATTTTCATCTAATATGGTTTTGTATAACAAACTCAGTACTAATTTTAGTTTTTAGCTCAATAATAATAGGAAAATAGCCATAACAACCATTCTATTGAAAAGGAATAATTAAATCTCTCATTGTAAGCTCATGTGAGGCTTACCATATATAGTTACAATGATATATGTCTCCTCTCTACAACAATAGGCACCATGACTAAAGCTCATTGAAACTTTTCCACATAATCTTCCACTAAACCATATTTCCTCAAATGTGTTAGCTCTCTCAAATGCACCTTCAGATCCTTCCTATCAAACCTATCTATGAGTCTATGAAATCATCATATGTAACATCAATATGATGTCCCAATGTGATTATCCCATGATGTCACCACTCATGTATTGTACCATCCGAATTAAGAATAGTGAACTCAATAGCTTCATCTTCTATCATAGGGTTGAGTGAAAAGTGTGTGAATAATTTTTGGACCCAAACCCATGCAATGACCTTCCCCAAGCCATCAAAAGTTGGGAGAGTCAACTTACTGATCCTCTACTACATAGGTTGTCTTCCTAATGATCCATTTCTAGCATTATAGAATTGTACGAATGTGATTTGATGTCTAACATCCAAATAAAGTCTTGAATATGCTTCTATGCAAACATTAAAATAATTTTTTGTTGGATTCAAATCTTCCTCTTCTTGTGTCAAATCAACTCTAGGAAAGAATGTAGGTTGTTTGGGTCTGGGTGTTGATCTATTTGGAACCCTAATATTATGCATATGATTTTCAAACCTATTCTAATTTGAATTACTACCTTCTACTCCATTATTGTGTGCAGATTTGATGGAATTGCTAGAATTATTCATGTTCTACAACATTTGGAGGAGTATTTGTGCTTTCTCCTACTATTTTTCCATTTGTTACTGCCTTTATGCTATTTTTTTTGTACATGCATGAAAGCTCTCCATTCCTCATCCGAATATGACATCTTCTTACCTCTGCCTATGATTCGAGACCCTAACTATTATGACTCAGCTTCTAGTTTTCTTCTCTCCCTCTAAGGTCCATTGATCCCTTTGGCTCAGCTGCATACAGAAAACACACCCAACAAGTTGGAAAATCTACTAGCTCTCATACCAATGTAAAATACCTAGGGTTTTATTAGCCATTTCAAAAATTACAGATTATTGGTTTGTTCTTAAAACTAACATCATAACCAATAAATTAATAACAACAATAGTTCATTATAATTCAATGAACTAGCAATATGTGCAAATAAGGTTGTAGACATGCAAAGAAAAGTATAGTGATAGAATATCTTATAGGAAATCAATATGATTCACAACTACTTCTAGTAAATATTTAAACATGGTTTGTTATAGTTCTTACAATTCACTGATATAAAACCACTTAGGTAGGTAAAATAATAGTAGAAGTCATGCTAGTTGGATGAGATCAAATTGGGGTTTAATGAGATACCCAACAATCTAAAAATAGAAGCTTCTTGAGTGATTTGGTCACTAGAAATTTTTTTTGCAAAGGTTAATTCTTAAAATTTAGTCTCCTATGGTTTCTTAATGGTTGTTTCTCTCCTTTCAAAGTTCTCAGTTAGACACATTAGGGGTAAAACACCTGATTTGGCACCAAAACTGCCAAATTGCTTGGGACTACACCTCTCATAAATGAGTGATATCTATCTTGTGTGGAAAAAATGGTGAATGCAATGTTGGTTATGGTTCCCCCATGGTTTCAATGCTGATTCTAGGAACTGGGTAATTTGAGATGAATCTACCACACTCTATTGATCTCATTCTTCCAATTGTAAGAATAACATCATGTGAGACTTACCATGTATAGTTAGTCAATTTTTCAAGGGAAACTTTCAACAAAACTATTGGTTATTAAAATTAAAAACTATCATAACAAGCTTTAGTTCACCCAATGTTTCATAGACTAATAAATTATCAAGCAGATATATTCCTTGATCTTCTAAATTGTACAAGATAAAGCTCAGTTTTCTAGGTCAAGGAAGTGGAAAAACATAGAGTTTGTGGTTTCATGTCATCTTGCTAATGCGTTAGAATTTTTAGGGAATTTGTATGTGCAATTTACTATAGTTTTGTTTAGATATAGGTTCCAATTCCATGGCAAAGCATGTTCCCTAAACACTACTTTTCAATATTCTAGAGATTTCCTATTTTTGACCGAGTTCCTTATTTAACACAATTCGATACGTATTTATGATGATTGACTAGATGCCCTAATGGTATAGTTTCTTCCCAAGTTTATAATCAAATAAATTCATGCCAAATGTATATAGAGACATAGATTTGATAACTGCTAGGCTACTTCAAGCAATTGTGCTTTATGCATTTCCAATGGAAGAGTCTAGGAAGGTTCCAAAACATTATTTCATTTAAGTGATTTGATCTTGTTTGTTAGATGATTGGATAATGGTACCATAATCTTGGCAAACTGGCATGGTGGGTTCAATATCCATATATTGATTTTCCAAAAAGGCCTCTATTGTTAGCATGGGCATCTCTAACATTGAGCCTGATATCAATCAGGAGCACCATTGAACCTCACGAACAAATTTCACAAAAAAGAGGATTCAATCTCTCAATTCCTTCAATCCTCAAGCACTCTAAAATTTGAGAATTTGGTGTCTGGAACATACATCTCTTCAAGAAATGCATGGAGGCAGCTAAGAAGTGTCTGCAAGATGTGAAAATGGCTTGCTCGCATCCTATAAGAAGATAAAACATAAACCCTAACAACTAGTACAACTAAAGGTATCAGGAAAGACTTCATCGGAGAAACATGGGCACATCGGTGGGAATCTTTGTATGGTCTCTCCTATATGGTGAAGTACAAAAGATCACATGATTCAATATTCTATCAGAGGGAGAAATGAATATCGGTGGGACAAAAAGCTCAATTCCTCTGATACTCTGATAATAGGCACATAATTCATCGGCGAGAAGTAAATTTCTGTGGGAAAAAAAGCTCAATCCCTCTGATACTCCAATAAAACTTAGGCACATAATTCATCAGTGGGAGAAGTAAATTTTGGTGGGACAAAAAAATCAATCCCACCAATAATCCGATAATACAAACAAAGCTTACAATGTTACGATATGTTTCAGAGTGCTTGATTAATTCAAATATTTTGAGAGCATCCTTGCAAAATCCATTTTGTGCATATCCTTAAATTATTGCATTCCATGAGATGACATCTCTTCGAGGCATTCCATCAAAGAGTTCACGTGCCTTGTGTACATTTCCACATTTTTCATACATGTCTAAGAGAGCATTTCCAACCATAATATCTAACAAAAATCCCCCATCTATTATGCTCTGATGGATGCTCATACCCTACTCCAAAGCTCCCATTTTAGCATAGGTAGGGAGGATGCTGGGATAGGTTGTGGAATTTGGCTTCACACCTGCTAATTGCATTTTCTTGAAAGTTTCTAAAGCCTTTTTAGCCAATCATTGTAGAAATGAAGTAAATTTTAGCCAGTATGTTATTCGATAATCGTTAATGAAGACTTGGAACCTATCGTTCACTAAGAGGTTTGTTTCCTTAATGATGCAAAAATAAAGTGCAAAATAATAAGAGCCCCCCTCATACATAGGGTCAAGTGAGTATGGGAGTAGCAGGTTGCTGACTAGTTTCATTGTAATGGCTGTCTATAATATGGCTACAGGTGGTTGGTTCACCAAGCCTTTCCCAAAAGTGTCTACCCCTATATTGATCTTATCAAATGGCAGTGATGTATAGAACAACCAAAAGTGATGAAATTCATCCTATGGGCAACTACAATTGTAATAACACACAATCATAAAATAGTCAATGTAGATAGAGAGATTAATTATTCAATTATTTAGAAACTTGTCTTTGAGGCATTCCATCAAAGAGTTCATGTGCCTTGTGTACATTTCCACATTTTGCATACATTTATATCAGAGCATTTCCAACCATAATATCTTGGCATTTAGGAGTAATTGTGAAGGGGAAAGTCAATCTTGGAATTTAGGAGGATTCTTTGTACAAATAATCCCAACAACATTCTCACTCATATAGAAATTAGTCTAATAGAACTCAACTAGGTAATTATTTGTCTATATTTTACCATTTAATAAAGATTAGATGTTTATGATTTTGCGTTGCCAATGCTCAAGGCTTACATGCTTGCACTCATTTTTTTTAGAATTCCCAAATTTGAACCACAAACAACAATAAGGCTTTCAAAGCTATCACCATAGATTACCACTCCCAATATGTGTTATCATAGTGGTCACACCTAAAATGAATGTGGTCCCATTGACCTAGAAAACTCTCCAACCATAGATGAGAGAAGGGGTTTCCACTTCTATATATAATCTTTCTTGTTTTTGAATGTAAAAGCTCAATTCTATCACCTATGTGCATAAGGAAAGAGGATTTTCCCTACTCGAATGACATGCTAGGTCATTGATTAAGTCAGGATCCTATTTAAATTTCTTAAAAGAATGTAATAATGTTTTTTCACCTTTTTTTGAATCAACATATTCTCATCTTTCTTTGAATCAACATGTTCTCATCTAGAAAGTAATTTTAATGTATCCTTTATCATGTTTTGTGAAACTCCAGACTAGAAGGTCATATTTCTTTCAGATTTTATTCTATGGTAATAAGCAATACACCTTTTCTCTCATAATTTTATTCATGAATAATTGCGCTAAGCTATTTGTCCTTCTCTTACTTGATGTATATTGATACTAATAGTGTTGAATTTCTTTTGATCCCAAGATCCCATTTATCCTAATTTAACTCTTCTATTCCTATTTATTTAGATAGTGTTCCATACTATTCACTAGATTTTTTATGGCGAATAAATTTAAATAGAGTAGAAGATGAAATACATTTGCTCTTATCATATTTGGTATAGAATGATATATGGGATACTTACACAAAAATTTATGGTTGTAATATAATTTATGAAATAAGAAATAAGAGAATCAAACAAAACATGTTGACCATAAACAATCCCTAAATCAAACATACTCTTGATTTGTACAGGCCATGTTTCCCCGAAAGAAGTTTATATATGCATGTATTAACCAAAGAAATTGATGAACATTTAGTTTTCATTATTTGAATTTAAAAGTTTTGTTGAACTCTTTATAACTATTCCTAAACAATGTAGGCTATAGATGGAATTGATGCATATGCAAAGACAAAGGAAAAACCTTCAACCATTATAGAGATCTATAAAAGAATGTTGGTAAGAAACTTTTTAGATGGATTTTCTCTAGGAAAATTTTCATAAAAGTATGTGAGATTCGTCACATGAATTTTTTTTTCTTGTTGCATTTATCACAAAAACAAAGGCCTCTTTTGATTGTAGCAGAGGATGTAGAGAGTGAAGCATTGGCTACTTTGATCTTTGAAATTGATGATTTTTTTACTAAATTGATAATGTTTGAAGTTTCTTTTTCTTTCTTAGATGTTGAGTCTAATTAATAATTTTAATGTTGTGTTGCAACTTGCAGGTGAGTATGTTGATATGATAAAGGCTAGCATTGTCGATCCTCTAAAAGTTATTAGAATTGCATTAGTTGATGTAGAAAGGTAAAACTATTTATCTTTATTATAATTAGTAGAACTTGCAACTATAATATTTGATAAAAATCTACTTCCAAATATGCTTTTGATGGATGTATATCTAATTGATAATGCTCACTATATCTAGCTTCAAGTTTAGGGTCCTATAGTTGGAAAAGGAAAGAAAATGTTTGAATTTTATCCTCTAGGACATT
>VDFB02095974.1:0-27733 GCA_007258455.2 Sequoia sempervirens | reverse complement strand
ACATGTGAAATTCTTTGTATAGTTGTAGGCCGACATCATTAGTTGGCATCGAATCTCAGAGCGGTTACATGGCTGAATATTCTCTGAGAATTGAGAGGTTATTATTCTCAGCTGGTGGGCAGTCGTGATTTTGATGAAAATCTATTAGTTACAATTTGAAATCTCTTGATTCAGTGCAAAAATTAAAGCTTTCTGGCCAGGCGTTAATCTTGATTTTTACCATCATCTACAGATTATCATTATTCTGCTTCAGATTCTAAAATTAGCAAGAGAGTTTCAGATTCTTGTGAAAAAATGCATTTTTGAAGATTTCTTAATGACATACATACTTGAAATGTATATAAAAACTAGTGTTGAAAATAGTGTAGAATCTCTGCTATTGTAATTTTGAGGTTATCATTCTTTGGCTGTATGAAAATGTATGGATAAACTCTGCAATAAAATATGAATAACAAAAGGCATAGCAAATTGTAAATGTCTTATCTATATAGTATTTTAAGGATTCAATTATTGAATCCTTAGGGTATTCTGTAGACAAGAAAACAGAGAAATATGTGCTTAACTGAAAACAGAGAGATCCTCTGAGATATTTTTATTGTTCAGAAATATAATTTGAGGGGTTGGTACTCCTTGAGATAGATATCTCTAAATGAGGGGTTGGTGCTCCTTGAGTGGGTGCTAAAAAATCAGCCTATAAGGCATTGTGAACAGTTGTTCAAAAGATTAAGCCTGGAAGGCATTTTGGGAGTGGTTTTTATACCCCAGGAGGGTTTTCCACTCAGAAAATTCTTGTGTCTCTTTGTTCCTCTGAGTTCTCACTGCTTTACTGTGTTGTTGTTATTTCAGTTCACTATTTGGTTATTACTTTTCTTAATTATGTTTATGAATGATTACATTCAACTCATGAATGTTTTAATCAGAGTATATTGAGATCAAATCTGAGCTATGTTTTGAATTTTGTAAAAATTGGTCAAATCTGTTAAGAGACTAATTCACCCCCCCTCTCAGTGTCATTTTAACTCCAACAATTGGTATCAGAGCGTAGGGTCCTCTAATAGGTTTTAATCACCTTGGATTGATCTTGGTCTTGGAGTTTGTTTAATGGCACATTCTCAAGATGGTGCCTCTATAACCAAAGCTCCATTATTTGATGGAACAGATTATGTGTTCTAGAGAATCAGAATGGAATCTTTTCTTCTTTCTTTTGATGTTGATGTTTGGAGCATTGTTATAAATGCTTACAATGTACCATCCTCTATTCCCACTGATCTTGTAAAAAAAGTATGAAACAAATGCGAGCTAAGCATGCCATCTTATGTGGGTTAACTAAAGATGTGTTTATTAAAAAGTCATGCATTACCGTCTGCTCATGATATCTGGGAAAAACTTGAAACTATATATCAAGGGAATGAGAAAAGTCAAGTATCAAAAATCATTACACTCAAACATCGGTTTAGAGGTTTGAAAATGAAGGATGATGAGAAAGTAGCTGAATATTTCCTAAGAGTTAATGAATTTGTAAGTGGAATGAAAGGTCTCGGTCAAGAGGTTAATGAATTTGATGTGGTCACAAAAGTTGTTAGATCCTTACCATCTAAATTTGAATCTAAGGTTTCAGCCCTAGAAGAAAGAAACACTTTGATCGACACAGCCAAGACAACCTACAAGGAATACTTATTGCCTATGAAATGAGAACTAGAAAAAACAATTCTACAAGTAAAGAAACTGCCTTTAACATTGAAAAGAAAGAAAAAGTCGAAGTCAGTGAATTAGAGTTGTCTGAGTCTAAAGAATCCCATTTTGTTAGAAGATTTAAAAAGGGATCAGGAAAATATAAGGGGAAACTTCCCTTTAAATGTTTTAACTGTGGAAAAATAGGTCACTTTGCTGCAAAGTGTCCCTATAAATCGTCTAAATCTGTGACTGAACAACTGAAAAGCGCACAGAAGAAGGCCTTCAAACCCTAAGAAACTTCAATTTCAAGAAAGAAAAGTCTATTTAGTAAGGATGAATCTGATATTGAGTCTGAAGATTCATTAGTTGAAGAAGATGAAACTTTTTTCATGGCTGAAATTACTCAGCAAAATGATTCAAACACTATTGATGTTGAAGAAGGTGAAGTAGATCTTGAAAGTGAGCTGAAATGTGCTTTACAAGAGGTCAGGAAACTCAAAAAACAAGTTCTTGCTCAAGAACATAAACCAGATCAAGAAATGGTCTCTCTGAAAACTCAGCTTGAAGAAGCTAAAAGAGTTGAAGACTATCTTCGAGAGACTGTAAGTTGTAAAGATCAAGAAATTCAAAAACTGGAACAAGAAGTAGTCTATCTTAGAAAGGAAATTGAGAAATATGAAAGCACTTTAAAACTCAATGAGATGCTCAGCAAGCAGAAGTTGTATAAAGATAAAACAGGTATTGGTTTTGAAAAGGGTGAATGTTCAATTGATAATACAAAACAAAAACCCTCTTCTGAAATCAAGGGTTCAAGTCCAAATCACTCCGATTTTGGTAAGAATCATGTTCAACCCTTGAAAGGTAATAGATCATCTTATAGATACAATCCCTTCTTCTATGGTTATTGTTTTTTCTGCAACAAATTTGGCCATAAGGTGAGCACTTGCAGGCTTATGAATCCTAGAATACCCAGGTTTGGTCTTAGGCAACACTATGGTTTTGTTAGACAGATCAGATGTTTTAAATGCAATGCTTTGGGACATTCTGTCAAATAGTGCAGAACTGATCTGCAATCGAAACAACAAAAAATTAAAAAGGTTTGGAAACCTAAGACTGTTAACAACATTGAGCAAACTATGTTGGTTCAAACTTCTTTTCATTCCAAGAAAAAAGACTTATGGGTCCTGGACAGTGGATGTTCTAACCATATGACTGGCGACAAGGATAAGTTTATAAATCTTGAAGATTATGTAGGTGGTTATGTTAAGTTTGGTGATAACTCTGGTATTCAAATTAAAGGTAGAGGTTCACTTCTTCTGAATGAAGACACTCCTATCTATAATGTGTACTATGTGGAAGGTCTTAAGCACAATCTTCTAAGTGTTAGTCAAATCTGTGATAGTGGTTATCATGTTCTTTTCACTTCACAGGGATGTGAGATTAAGAACAAGCTTGGAAAGGCTGTTGTAGCTGGAAGGAGGACAAAAGGAAATGTGTACAATCTTCTTGACACATCAAGCAATGACAATAATCAAGGTATGTGTCTAATGGGACAAATTGAAGAGAATTGGTTATGGCATAAAAGATTAGGACACATAAACTTTGAAAATCTGGTTAGAATAAATAAAAATCAGAATGTGTACAAAGAATGTTTAAGTGGTAAGCAGGACTAAAAATCAGCTTCAAAACAAAAAGAGCATTCTTCTTCAAAACCTTTTAGCTTGTGCATATTGATTTATGTGGACCAACCAGAACAAGGTCTATTAATGGTGGTGAAAGGTACTTTATGTTGTTTGTGGATGATTATCTTCCAAATTGATATGGGTCACATTTCTTAAGCACAATCCAGAAGCCTTTTGGAAGATTTAAAATCTGTGTCATAAATTGGTTGAGAATTTGATTTAAAAACTTAAATGTTTGCGATCTAACAAAGGAGGTTAGTTCACTTCTTAAGAGTTTATTGATTACTGTGAACAACACAACATTAAAAGACAGTATGCTACAACAAAACACCTCAACAAAATGGGGTAGTTGAACGTAAGAATAGAACTGTAAAAGAAATGGCTAGAACCATGCTAGATGAAGCTAAGTTGTCTAATATGTATTGGAAAGAAGCTGTTCATACAACTGTATACATTTTGAATAGAGTACATCTTAGGGTGAAATCTAAACACACCCCTTATGAAATATGGTATGGAAAAGCTGCCTCTATCAAATACTTTAAAATTTTTGGAAGTAACTGTTTTATCAAGAAGATGATAACTTTGGGGAGCTTTCAATCAAAAGGTGATGAGAATTATCTTTTGTGATACTCAACTCACTTAGCAAAGCTTATAAATGCCTTAACAAAGGCTTAATAAGATTGTTGAAGTTGTTAATGTAAAATTTGATGAAAGACCACATTTGTATGTTGAATCTTTGCAAGATAATGAGGAAGAAGAACTTGAACTAGAAATAATTTCAGAAGGAGCTGAAACAACAAATCCTAATACTGATTTAGCAAGCCCTAAAAATGAAATAGAAAGTCCTAAAAAGGTTGCATCAAAAGCTCTAGCTAAATAATACCCCAAAGATCAGATTATTGGGGATAAAAATGCAAGAGTTCAAACTAGAAGAAAGGCTGTAGAATCTGATGAAAAGGCACAAATTGCATTTTGTTTAGTTACTTAGTTTGAGCCTAAAAATCTTAATGAAGCTCTCATAGATTCATGTTGGATTAATTCTATGTAGCAAGAAATTGATCAGATTGAGAAAAATTAGACTTCCCAAGAGTTAGTCCCAAGACCAAATGACAAGAATGTCATTGGAGGAAAATGGATATATAGAAACAAGGTTGATGAAAATGGTAATGTTATTCACATCAAAGCAAGATTTGTCTGCAAAGGCTATGCTCAACAAGAAGGTATTGATTTTGGTGAAACCTTTGCACCTGTTGCTAGATTAGAATCTATCAGAATATTCTTGGCTTATTCTGTTTATAAAGACTTTACTGTTTATCAAATGGATGTCAAAACTACTTTTTTAAATGGCTATTTAGATGAAGAGGTCTATGTTGAACAACTTGAAGGATTTATGTGCAAAGATAAGCCTGATCATGTTTACAGATTGAAAAAGGCCCTCTATGACTTAAAACAAGCACCTAGAGCTTGGTACTCTAGGCTGGACAGTCATTTGCTTTCAAATGGTTTTGTTAGAGGAGTTGTAGATAGCAATCTTTATGTTAAAACTGAAGGTTCTGATATTCTGGTTGTTGAAATATACGTTTATGACACTATCTTTGGCTGTAACAATGTTACATTGAGTAAAAAATTCTCTCAGCTAATGGAATCTGAATTTGAAATGTCATTATTAGGAGAATTAAATTTCTTCTTAGGTCTTCAAATCTCTCAACGTGAAAATGGAATATTTCTTTATCAAACCAAGTATGCTAGAGAGATGCTTAAGAAATTTCAGATGGATGAATGCCATCCAGTTAGCACTCCAATGATTACTGGATGCAAACTTACGAAGGTTGATGATTCCCCTGATACAAATCAAACTGAATATAGATCAATGATTGGTAGTCTGTTATATTTAACTGCCTCTAGACTTGACATTATGTAGGTAGTTTGCACTGTTGCATGATTTCAAGCATCACCTAAAGAATCCCATGTCACTGTTGTTAAAAGGATTTTTAAATACATTAAGGGCACTCTTGATTATGGTCTTTGGTATCCTAGAAGAAATGATTTCTCTTTGATTGCTTATACTGATGCTGACTGGGTTGGTTGTTTGGATGATAGGAAAAGTACCAATGGTGTTGCATTCTTTCTTAATTGATCTTTAGTGGCATGGCACAACAAGAAACAAGTATCTGTTTCTCTTTTTCTTGTTGAAGCATAATACGTGCTTCACTTCATGTTATTACTCAAGTTCTTTGGATGAGTCAAACTCTATCTAATATGGGTATTGAAGTTCCTAAACCTGTTTCAATTCTCTGTGATAACACAAGTGCGATAAATATCTCCAAAAATCCTATTATGCATCTCGCACTAAACATATTGCTATCAAGTTTCATTTTCTATGAAAAGGTATTGGCTAATGAAGTATGTTTACATTTTGTTGGATCACAAGATCAGGTGGCTGATATTTTTACTAAGCCCTTAGCAAAAGAGTTATTTGAAGGAAGTATGTTTACATTTTGTTGGATCACAAGATTAGGTGGCTGATATTTTACTAAGCCCTTAGCAAAAGAGTTATTTGAAAGGCTGAGACTTCGATTGGGAGTTATCTCTCAATCGTTACTTCTCTAATTCACCAAGCTTTAGCTTAGGGGGAGCATGTTATATATTTTTGTTTCACTTACAACTCTCCTACAATCTTGGTTGTTGCCTTTGTTACTTTTTGCGTTTCTCATGATATTTTGTTGGCTTCGGTTGTGATTCATGGCAATGCACATTCTTCTCTTCTATCTTTGTCATTGAGGCAAAAGAGGGAGAGTCATTTGTGTTTTCCATCAAGGAAAAGGGGGATTTTGTTGGTTCTCAGTTGTGTTCTAGTTGGTTTGTCCTTGATGACAAAATTCACCTTTGGGTATCTATTGGCATGACATTCAAGTGGTCTTGGCGACAGAGGAAAGGTCTATCGGCTTAAGTATTTCTCACCGCTGAGAGGTCTTACCGAATGAGTCAGGTCTCACTGACTAATACATAAGGAGGTTCATCGGAGTAAGTGATCCTTCATCGGCATTATGTCTTGGCAAGTTTGACTTGTTACATTGAACGACTGGCACATTAAAGATTCACTTCAGCCAGACATGTTACTTTCGGTGTGAAGTCATAGCAAGTCATAGCGATTGCACTTTGTCACACTGACTAGTGGCGAGAAAATACATCGGTAAGAGTTAGGGTTTTTCAGTGTGATGTCTCAACGAGTGACCTTTGGTCTCGCTGACATTACACATGGAGTTTCACAGGCAGCTTTTGGCAAGACTTCTCCTTTGTTTCGGTGACAGAGAGTGATCCCTATCGGTAGGAGTTTTTACCGTCGGTATGAAGTCACAGCGAGATTCTTATGTCTCACCAACTGAAGGATGAATGGATACATCTCAGGAAGAGTGTGTTTTTATTTCAGCAACTTAGAATGGATAAAGTCTTTCGGTGAAACATAATGAATCTACATATGGTCTCCCCGATAACAATTTTTCACGGCAACCCACATGAGAATGAAGGTTACATTTCGATGAGAGAACTATTGTGTCTCGCCGACCGGCACAAGAAATAAATTTTCGGTGAGAAATTTTTTCATCAAAGTAAAGTCATGGTGAGGTTGTTGTCTTGTCGACCATTGATAATGAAATACATTTCGGTAAGACTCATGAGTTTCGATGTAGAGTCTCAGCGAACCCGTCAAGTCTTGCCGACAAAGTCTAATGAATGGCTTTAGGTGAGAGGTTGGTAATGTCTCGGCGATCAAGTATGTATCGCGGGGTGTTTCAGTATGACTCAATGAATTCATTGGAACGTCTCCCCGATTATGGATTGTCTCAGCGACATCGGATGAAAGGATGACTTTCAGTAAAACAAAGCATCATCTACGAAACGTCTCACCGATAGTACAATGTTACAACGACACATAAGAGATAAAAATTCTTTCGGTGAAACACAGTGTGATCTACATAGGGTCTTTCTGATATCAAAAGGTTATAGCGACAGTGAATGAAAAGAAAAGGGCATCTCGGTGAGAAACTTGCTTAGGTCTCAGCGATTGGAAAGAACATAACACATGGCTTTCGGTGTGACATAATGTATTCGTTATGTCTTCTCCCTGACTCTGATGGGTCATGGCGAAAGTGATAACTAAGAGGAATGTCTGGCGATTTAATTGCCTTTGGCAGGACTATCTGGATGTCTCGGCGAACGATTAACAAACTCTATCACTGAGGCCTACATGTGAAATTATTTGTATAGTTGCAGGCCGACATCATTGGTTGGCATCGAATCTTAGAGCGGTTACATGGCTGAATATTCTCTGAGAATTGAGAGGTTATGGTTCTCAGCTGGTGGGCAGTTGTGGTTTTGATGAAAATCTATCAGTTACAATTTGAAATCTCTTGATTCAACACAGAAATTAAAGCTTTCTGGATAGGCATTACTCTTGATTTTTACCATCATCTACAGATTATCATTATTCTGCTTCAGATTCTAAAATTAGCAAAGAGAGTTTCAGATTCTTATAAAAAAAGCATTTTGAAGATTTCTTAATGACGGACATACTTGAAATGTATATAAAAACCAGTGTTGAAAACAGTGTAGAATCTCCGCTATTGTAATTCTAAGGTTATCATTCTTTGGCTGTATGAAAATGAATGGATAAACTCTGCAATAAAATCTGAATAACAAAAGGCAGAGCAAATTGTAAATGTCTTATCTATTTAGTATTTTAAGGATTGAATCCTTAGGGTATTTTGTAGACGAGAAAACAAAGAAATATGTGCTTAACTAAAAATAGAGAGATCCTCTGAGATATTTTTATTGTTCAAAAATATAATTTGAGGGGTTGGTACTCCTTGAGATAGATATCTCTAAATGAGGGGTTGGTGCTCCTTGAGTGGGTGCTCAAAAATCAGCCTATAAGGCATTGTGAACAGTTCGTTCAAAAGATTAAGCTTGGAAGGCATTTCGGGAGTGGTTTTTATACCCCAGGAGGGTTTTCCACTTGGAAAATTCTTGTGTCTCTTTGTTCCTCTGAGTTCTCACTACTTTACTGTGTTGTTATTTCAGTTCACTGTTTGGTTATTACTTTTCTCAATTCTGTTTATGAATGATTACATTCAACTCATGAATGTTTTAATCAGAGTATATTGAGATCAAATCTGAGCTATGTTTTGAATTTTAAAAATTGGTCAAATCTGTTAGTTCACCCCTCTCGGTGTCATTTTAACTCCAACATATTTCTTATTGGTAAATTAGTCAATAGTCATGTTAAATCTTATTGTAATGTTTGTAATTCTCCTAATGATATCAGTCATATATTCTTTAATTGTAAATTTTCTTTAAGGGTGTGGTCTATCTTTATGGGAAATATTATGGTGCAATTTTGTAAAAGTAATGTTTCTTGGTTTGAAATCCTTTGTGGTTGCGTTAAAGGTTTAACTGCAAGTGTGAATAGGTTTTGGAATATTTTGTTTGTTGAAATTCTTTGGTTCATGTGAAAAAAAAAGAAATGAAGATGTGTACCAGGGCAAGAGGATAATTCTTACTAAGTGAAGTAGGAGCATCCAATGGTGTAGGGGCAATCTTGCATCACCCAAAAAATGTTTTTAATTATTTTATTTAGTTGTTTTGAGTTCCATGATGGCACTTAAGGGGTGTAAGACAGTCATAAGTCAAAAAGGGTGAAAAATGGTCACTTACTATTTTTAGTAAGTCGGCCTAAACAAGCTTGTATGGACTTGAAAATTTACTCCAAGGAGTGGAACTGAAACATTTCTGGTTGTGAAATAATCGTCTCAATACCTTGTACGGTTTGGGAGATATTCAAGTTTTTGTCCTAAGAAATTTCTCCAATGTAGCTTCAAATTAAAATTTGAAAACCTTAGAAGCTCCAAAACAGTTCAAAAAGTGGGTGAAACGATCTCTGATGGTTTCGGCATTGTAGACCTCTTCGAGAGATTTCCTTGACAATATATTATAATAGAAAATCGGACACCCAAATCAAAAGTTATGGCCCCGCGAAGCTGCCCCACTAAAAAGTGAATTTCATTAAAATATCTTCCTAGGAAAGAAATCAAATGACGAGACTTTTGGTGCCAAAACAAAAGGGAAAGTTACACTTTCTAGAACATTCAATGGTGGTTACTGGGTAAAATAAAAAGGGTTAAGTGGAGGTTGTAGAAGGTGGCCCCATTAGTGCAGATTGTGGCTCCGAATAATAGATTTTCTTTTAGAGTTGATTTTGTTGTAATGAATCAAGCCCATGAGGTTGTAGCGCTGTAATTTCTAAATCTCTAATTCAATTTCTAAAAGTAATTGAAAGTGGGTTATTTTCTATCTCACATCTTTCGTGTTGGTATCTATTGTTGTGTTTTGTGTGGGTTTTGGGTGGTGTATCCCTCATCACTAAGTCTTGTAATAGACTCATTTTTTTACTTGTTGAACAAGTTACTTTGACTTTGAAGATGCCTATTGATATATTTGTAAAAATCCTTGATGAAGGAGCTACAAGCCTCTATAAAGAAGATATTCAAGAGGCAAATTACTGGACATCGGATTTGAGATAGGTGGATGAGAAATTTAAAGGGAAATACATAGATTTTCAAAATAAATACTGCAAACTACATCAATATGAGATTAAGAGGGATGACTAGGAACATTCCCTGAAAACTTTGGTAATAGTGACTAGGAATGAATATCCCCCCCAATTGGGACATTCCCAAGTTTTGACTCCTATAAGCTCAACAAGAATTACATCAATGATAAGGCACATGACAATGGAAAAAAGAATTACTAGATCTTATGTTATTGACTAATGTAACTTTATGATTGAAACTGTTCTTATACTATATGCTTCTCTTTTTGTAACCCTTGGCTTTGGCAAGGTGATTGGAGCTTTGGCCTTATACAATATGATGTAATCGAACTTATCTTTTTTGGTAATCAAATTTCAATTTTAAAAATAATTAACCTATTAAATAATAATTAAAGGTAGCCTTTGTGAAAGGGTATGACGGTTTGGAAACCACCCCATAAAGATTATATAAAGCATTTATGCGAGACTTGGAAAGAGGCATGGAGAACACTCAAGAAATACTAAAATGGTTTGGTGGGGTTATGGGCATTTGGAGAAGGGGCACACAAATTGTGTCCAACTTGAGGTACAAAGTACACCCAAGATTTTCCTAGCTAGGGCTTTGTGCAAGTAGGCATGGTGAGAGTAGGCACACCTTTTTGTGTGAGTAGGCATATAGACTATGTTTGTACATAGGTCCACCAAAGTGTGTCATAGTAAGAGTCAATACCACTGTCATCTTTCTAGGGTGAGTGTGACTTCTTCAATTAGATAAGTATTGAAAACCATTGATGCTAAGAGATATTGGGAATATTATAGATGATTTTGATTGAATTATCATGTGTTATTCAATTTATCATGCTAATTATTTATTATGGAATTCTTACTAAACTCGCATATTGCCTTTTACATTGGTTATTCACATCTATTTTAATAATATTACAACTTGTAAATTATCTTAACTTTAATATTCAATTTATTAAATTCATTGTTGATACTTAAATAACTTTGAGAGGAAAGTGACATTACATGAAATAATTATATTTGTTAAATAATAATTAATGGCAACCTTTGTGAAAGAGTGTGATGGTTTGGAACCACCCCTTAAGGATTATATAAGCATTTATTTGAGAATTGGAAAGGGGCATGAAGAATACTCAAGGAAGAATAAAGTGGTTTGGTGGGAATATGGGAATTTGAAGGGGCATAGAAAGTGTGCCCAACTTGGGGTACAAAGTACACCTAAAATTGTCCTAGCTAGGGCTTTGTGTGAGTAGGCACACCTTTTTGTGCAAGTAGGCACAAACTGTGTTTGTATACAAGTCCTCCAAAGTGTGTCATAGCAAGAGCCAATACCACTGACATCTTCTTAGGGTGAGAATGGCTTTTCAAGAGCTACAATTTCAAATAAGTATTGAAATCCACTGATGTTAAGAGATATTAGGAATATTATATATATGGTTTTGATTGAATTTCATGGATGTGTTATTCAATTTGTCATGTTAATTAATTATTTTAGAATTCTTACTAGACTATCACATATTTCCTTTTACATTGGTTATTCATATCTATTTTAATAATATTACAACTTGTAAATTATTTTAACTCTAATATATAATTTATTAAATATGCTACTAATACTTAAATAAATTTGGGAGAAAAGTGGCATTACATTTAGTATCAAATCCTATTGATCAAGCCTTCATATCTTTTTTTTTATGTTTCAAAATTTCATATTAACCAATCTTTAAAATGCTCTAGGTATATGTCTAGTATTGTATGGTTGTCTTGATCTTTGAGACATAAGACTTAATTCTATAAGACCTAACTTATAACCTTTGTACATGTGCTAATTTTTGTTTCTTTGTTGTTCATTAGCAATATTGAAAATCCTAAATCATATATGTCTATTCATGTTCATATTCATATTGCTTTGAGAATTTCCTATTTATACCTAGACTCAAGTCACCATATCCATCAATAAAAAACTTATATACAATTAAGTTATTAACATATAAACGTATAATATTCTTTATTATCATAAATTATCAAATATTTTATAAAAATCACTTAACCTTAATTCTAAATTTAACATATTCTTCACTTACTAAAAAACTCTATCTTCTATCCTTCACTCTCTAAAAATCTCCATCCTTTTAATTATGGATTCCACTTGCTATTCACATTCTATTATATATATATATATATATATATATAGTCAATGATATAGACCACCATGGACAATGAACCATCCACACTTCTTATATCCAAAGATTTATAGAAGAGTATAAAATGAGACCCTCCAAACAAAAATAATAATGAAGGTTGAGACCTTTTGTATCAGGAGTCATGTCTCTAAAGCATCCTATTCAAATGCTAAAGAGGAGCATGAGCTTCTATAGTCACATCTATGGTGGCCAAAAATATTTCTAACTACAACATTTGGCTCCCATTATAGCTCAATGTGTGTCCAATGATTATGATTTAAACCTCTTGTATTTATATAGGAAGACAAAAAATTATGATGCCCGTTGAACTCTTTTTAGTTGTATTTGTACAAAAATTTCTAAAGACTGAATCTTGTGATCCTTATGTTTCATGAGACAACCTCCCCTTTGAGCAATTGTATAAAAAGGTTCTACTCCCACGTTTGGCATGCATGTCAAGTAGGGTGATTACAAAAACAATATTTGACACAACCTTCTTTCTAAATGCATTTCCCAAAACACCTATTCAAGAGGAGGTCATGGGAAATGACAACAAACATTGTGAAATTTCTTGAAATTTTCCAAAGTCGTTTTGAAAAAGAAAAATCTCATGTCGTCATTGTATTCCATGGAGTCGCTTTTGTTTGATGTATATTGTTGATTGGTTTATGTACCCCATTTATTCTTCCACATCATGAAACATTTAGCTCCCATTTTATCATTTCTAACTATGATATCTAACATGTATTTGCTCTTCATTATACACTGACACATGTCCAAATCTTCTCAAAAAATTTGTTATGTGCATTCCTGCAAATCCTTTTATGACATTTGTAGAGGCACAATTTTTTGTATATAATATTGTAAGAAGTTCAAAGCTTATCTTAGTGAAGACAAGATGGTTTCTTCACCCTTGATCTATAATTATGACAAGGTTAAATGATGGGTGTCATGGCAAGCGAGATACCACACACAAGTCAAGGATTCATGTACCCTTCAAAACAACTATTTCACCTTTCTCAATAATCTAAATCTTCCTTCGGTATGTATGACAAAGATGAATTTGAGATTTTCTATCATATAATACTTTAGATTTATGGATTATAGGAGATTCGATTGCTTAAATTAGATACAGTTTCAAAGTAGAGGTTGTCATTTGAATTAGATACAATTTCCACATTGGAGAAAGTGCAAGTTTAGTATGTGCATCATTAATGATGCCTATGGATGCAAATATGTCTAGTATTATGAAACTAAGTCTTCATTAGGAGACAATTGATGTCAAGGAATGCATTGTGGCGTTGAGACTCTATGACCCTTCTTGCTTAGGCAAGTGAACCATCTTTGTTCTATGGACTTCCAACCTCAATACTCGAGAAGATGATGACAATGTATGACATATACACTTTAAAGCTAACAAAAATATCAACAAAAATTAATTAAAATCAAGTTGTATTTTGAAATGGAATGATTGTTCAAACTAGAGACCCTCAAGGAATGGTTGGTGGCACAAGTTTATATATAGTTTCACATATGTATTTGTTGGCGTTACAATTCGCACCTCTGGAGTGTGTATTGGCAATAGACAGCTATGCACAGTGCATAATGACTGCTCTTCAAATTAGGAGGGGAAGCTCCCTCTTTTGCTAATATGCGTGAAAAAGTAAATGATCTAAATCCTATCTTTTTTACTCAGCTAGAAAAGGCACAAGGTTAAGAAAACCAATACATTGCAGCTAAGGGTTTTCTTAGGTTTTGCAGATCTTAACTACAACTAACTAAATTCTTTAACTATCTTATTTCCTCAAGAGAAACAAAGGATGAGGACTTAGGAGCAGGGAATTGGTATACGACAATATTTACTTCTAAATTCCCAAGGAGGAGATGGTGCCTATCTGAGGTGTAGATATGAAACAAAGATTATTAAACACAACACACAATAAACCTTACTTCTAAATTCCCAAGAAGGAGACGACTCCTATCCGAGGTGTAGAAATGAAACAAAGCTTATTAATCACAATACAATAAACCTTACTTCTAAATTCTCGACGAGACAACTCCTATCTGAGGTGTATATATGAAACAATTCTTATTAATCACAACATGAAATAATAATTGGGACAACAAATCATACGAAGGACCTATCAATACAATTAACGATCAAACCAACAATTATATTTAACTAAATTGAATAAGTACAAAATAATAGCATTCAGGCAAGACGAATTAGCAATTTATTATCACAATAAAAGTTCTTGAATAAATACTAAATAGCAATACTACAGGCAAGGTGGCTCAACATGTATGCTATCACGCGCAAAAGTTCATTACAAATGAACAAGGGTGCTCTTATTTATAGAACTTCAAGGAGTAGGGAACCCTAAAATCTCCTTGAGTTTACAATCAGTCTTGCAAGCATGCAATAGTTTATTGCTAAACCTAAATTAATGAAACTATATAGTTAACTGGAAAGCTACCATTAGTTAACTGAAACAAAACTAAACTAAATGGACATGTGCAACATGCAAGTCCTTATTGAAATGAAAGTCAACTAATAACTAACATCAGTTAACTGGATCCTAACTGAAAGTCCAACCTCCTCCAAAGATATCTCTGAGGATGAGATAAACATGCATAAAATCAACAATTAGAACTCAAGAATGATGTTGAGTTAATTGTTGCTTGTGACTCTATCCTTGGGAATAACTGTAGGATCCAACTGTTTGTCTACTCTAAGCCATCATGGGCTATCACCTCGTCCATGAACTCGTTGACTATCTCATATTTTGACACTTTGATGCTATCCATGATGATAGACTTCCTGCTCAGCTCCTTCTCTCCATCTTTGATCATCCTCTAGCATCTTCAATCAGATTGCTCCTTTGCTTCACTCGGGGTTTTGACCGTGATGTAGAAGGTAGTGAAGAAATCACTTTTGGCACCTCCATAGTTGAAACCGCCTTTCGCCTCTTCTTGTTGTAACTTGTTTGAGCAAAGTAATCAGGATGGCAATCTCGGCCTTGAACTCCCCACGCCCAACCTTCTTTGGCAAGTTGGTCTTCTATTCTTTTAGCCACCTTTGAGCAACTTTTCTTTGAGATCTTTCTTTGTCTCCCTCCCATATCTTGATGCAATCCTCCATGACTATGGTAAAGTTGTCTAAGCAAGGTGGAAAAGCAAAGCACTTCTCAACATCTCTCGGCTTGAGGCTGCAAATGACTCGCCCATTTGCTGATTGGATTTGTCTTGTAAATGAGTTGTAATGCTTTATGCATGCAATGACAAACTCAAGGTCAGCCACTGTGATGGGAATAGATGTTGCTACCAACAATCCAGAATGCTCAATATTCTTGACGGTCGTGTTGTCGATGCTCTCCAACGTGCTCAATTTGACCACTAGATATACATGACCCAAGTCTGTATCAAAGGTTTTCAAAAAGTCATGCACTAAGACCGATTTAGCCTTGTATTCTATTGGGTTGAATTACATTTTGCTAAACTAGACTTTTGACTGTAAAGTCGATTATGTTCAGGCAAACTTCAGAAGAAGCTAAAAATGGCTCTGGATGAGGGTAAAAATAGGTAGTTGAGGGAGAATGTTTAGGAATTTTTTTGAAATGTGGGTTTTGTAGAGAATTAAATTCTAAGTAAACCCAAATTGTTAGAAACTCAAAAAATTGAGTTTTAGCAAGGCATGCAAAGGCTTTTCAGTCAAGAACTGTAGTAGTTGTAGGGGTTCTAGGGTAATTTTCTCGAGAAAAACTGAAACATGGGTTTTGTAGGTAATGGAATTCTAAGCCAACCAAGATGATTCAATTTTGGAAAAATTGAGTTTTTGGCCCACATGCAAAGGACTCTTCAGAAAAAAGCGTAGTGCTTCAGAAATGGAAGTAGCGGGGCAATTTTCTCAAAAAAATCTAAGACATGGGTTTTGTTGTTGATGCCGAAATATATGAGCCCAGATGATCAGATTCTAAAAATTTTGCCATTTACTTTGATATGCGAGAGAAAACCTAAGACAAGAATAGAAGAATTTTAGAGATAGAAAATAGAAGTTATTATTCTGCCTCTGAAAAAGTCACCCATGCTTGAATTGGATTTGATGAAGTTTGCATGCACTTGAAAAATGAAGTTTGAAAAATAAATCCTCTGAACAATCTGCACCTGGCACTACGAAGAACACTGAAAAATATTTCCTGTAGCACCTTCAGATCTTTGCTTGCTCAAGAAAAATGTGTTTGCTCTCACCTATGATGTGAGTAATGGACTCCTAATGCCTTAATAAATAAGAATTATGAGCTAACGTGTCATAAATGCATGCAATTGCCCTAAAACTGAATGCCACCTTCTGATTGGACCTCCGTTACAATTAACTGACTGAAAAATAAGCCCTAAATAGGGCGCCACCTCCATGCACTTTAGTTAACTATGCATAAAAAAATTAGTCACCATTTGCAAGCAAATATTAAGATAGATGAAGTCGATTCAGAAGTGCAACTGAAGATTAAATATTATTTTAAGTTGAGTTCTCAACCTCCACCTTTATAGGGTGTCACTTTGCACTTGAGTTCAAAAGTCAAAGTTTGACGAAATTTTCTTGAAAATTTCATTTGCAAACATCATCAGAGCCCATGTTCGATCATTGATTTTGATTGACTGATGTGTCCAAAAGACAGGCTGACAATTTCATTGAAGAGCAGGATCAAAACTGACAAGAAACTCCTAGAGGCTGCAAACCCTAATTCTGATATCTAAGGCTTCAAAATTTAGGGTACCCCTGGCCTCTAGGGGCGCTTTGTGCTTCAGACTTAGTCAAATTTTCATGCATTTTCATCATTCTAAAGGTGATTCTGACCTTACTTCATCTTGCGATCTCCTGTGTTTGGAATTTTTTTAGAATTGACTGATAGGCTCACTGCAGAGCTAGCTACATTCTGCACAAGAGCTCTTGGAGAGTACTTTTCCTAAAAACATCATCTGCTAGGTGAAAAACATGGGCGCCCCTGGCCTCCAGGGGTGCTTTTTCTCCCAGAGAGCCATTTTTCAAACTGGCTCAAATTCCACTCAATCCCCGGCTATAGGCTATTGAGAAGTTGAAAGATCCCCAACCCAAATCTGATATGATTTTTTGAGTTTTGTCTTTTCACAGTCTTTGACCAACGAATAGGAAGGGTTTTGTTTTTGTTTTGTTTTTTGCGTTTTTCTGATTTTTTTTGTGTTTTTGCTGAAGGTTGATTTATGCAACAATATTGCAAACTAGAAGGAATGAAATTGTTGCTAAAACTTAAACGAGTCATACAATTTAAATAGAGAGCAATAATGATGAATTTATTGGCTCAAATGTCATTGTACATACCATAAATCTGCATATAACAATCTAATATAAACTTGAATAGCAAGGGTAACCCCTTTTCAACTTCTTCCCAGCTTCACAAATCTACCCCAGTCTCTTATATGAATTTCCAACTAACTTAATATGCGAATCAAATATGATAATTGGTATGAAACCCTTCGTAGCACCTAGGATTTGAAGCATGTGACTATTGAAATGATGCAGTAGTTGAGATAAGGTATAAAATGAGTTGTCAAGGCCTTGAGAAGACCTATACTACTTATGGCTACCCCTGATCTGTTGCAATATGTTGATATAATACTGCTGCAAACTCAAATTTGCAAAATATATATCCGAAATTCATCCAAATAAAGCCCAAATGAAGACCCAAGGTAGGCCCTCCCCAAAGGTGAACTGGGTTTTCGTCCAATCCATGATAGCCTTTGAGAGTTTTTGTTCCCAAAAGGTTGAAGCAATGCTGAAACCCTTCTCCAAAGCTCAAACCTGCAAAGTGTTTTGTAAAACTGAGAGTAGAATGCCCAAAAAAGAGCCCAACACTTTGCTTTATAACCTCTCATGGACTTTTTGATAAAAATCAATAAAATATTCCCCTAGGTCTTTCCTCATCCAAAGAAAAAGGTCACTTTTTAAAAACAACTTGAGTTGCTAGGATGAGGGCACTTTTCACTATTCACCTTATAATTTTCAATTATTATTCACTTTTCACTATTCCATTAAAGCAACCTTAATATTTTCACTTTATCTCTAGATTCATCAACTGAAATCCAAACTAAAAGGCTAGTGAGGCTCCTAGCTAGACTCCATAGCCCTCGCTTGGGTCCCTTAACCATGATACTGACCTACAGGAACCCTAATAGTAGGCCAACCTCTACTATAGACTAAGTTGTCTAAGGAAGGGACATTACATAAGTCCTCTGACCTGGCTAAGATATGCAATAGAAAGCTAGAAGCACGACATACAAGATGAGCATCTGAGATAACCCGAACAACTGCATTTGAGGCTCCAAAACCTTGGGTGCCCCTGGCCTTTAGGGGCGCTTTTGCTATTTTTTGACATTTTTGACCATGATTAAAACCTCATGTTTAACTCCTAATTCCGGTAGTTTAGCAACTTTAGATTAACCCACTGACGGATTTTTTGTGGAGCGTGATCAAGTCTGAGACAAACATCTTGGGTATCACTTGGTCAAAAACCTTCATCTGGTACCTCAAAAAGATGGGTGCCCTTGGCCTCCAGGGGCGCTTTTCTTGCTAGTGTTAATTGAATTTTCATCTCCCTTATTTCCCGTTCAATCTCTCATTTCAGGTGCTAGACAGATTCTTCAGGCTAGCTGGTAGACTCATCACGAAGCTGGTAGTATTCTGGAGAAGTCTTCTTGGAAGTGACAAATCTTAGAAAGTTGATATAAGCCTCTTAAATCTACGACACCCCTAGCCTCCAAGGGCTCTTTTGCTCCAGAGAGAATTTTTCATGATTTTCACCTTGACGAAAATCCCCTTCGGTACGAAGCATAATTTTGAGCATATCTCGCCATAGAATCTTCGTTGGAGCATTTTAAGCTTAGATTTCAACACTTGGTATCTGGCCATCTTCCATTGACGACCTCAGAGGTCCTAACTTTAATCCAGAAAAAGCGAAAACTACTCACCAGACTTAAACTGACTTTTAACTAATCTGACTTCACCACTGTGATCGTGAAGTGAAATAAGCCAATCAAAACAATTTTCAACCAATTCTAACAAGTTTCAATTTTTAGGGTTTTTTGCCTAAAAATAAGGGTCTAGAAACCCTAATTTTCAAAATTTTCCAGTACTTTCCTGACATCAAATTGATTAAAAGCCCATACTTGATTTGCCCAAAAATTGAGTTTTGACATCATTTTACAAGGTTTAAACCATTTTAAGCAAAATGCCTTAATGAAGCAAAAAATTTGGTTTGGGTACAACAATATTAATCAAAATTCCTTCAACAAAGTTGTTTTGTTCCTCATATCTCAATATTGCATTTAGAATCATTACAAATTATTGGGATTTTTTTTCAACAAGTTAATGTGTCTTAGTGTATTAGATTATGGCTCCCTTATAAAAATCATTCCCTTGGTACAAATATAAGGGTCAATTGTGCATATATTCTATATATTAATTGTGTTAAATTAGGTTAAAGCCCTTGTCCAGGTAATATAATGTTGGGTCATGATTGTTATGTCTCAAGTTTATTGACAAGGTGTTTAACCTATGTATGAGTTACAAGTCTAACTCTTTAGTTGACTCATGTGAATATGATTCTATTTGTATGTGTGAGTTCTATGAGTTTGAACATGGATTGAAATTATTGTTGACTATTTTATAATTGTTAGGTTTTAAATAAATCTATCATCTCATTTGAAGGGTCTATTACCCAATTTTTTTAGGAAGTGACCTTTAGTGCATAGGAACTTCTTTTGGATTAAAATTAAAGGATTTACATTTTGTAGTCAAGGCTATAAAGTTGTATTGTTGTGTTGAGATACATACTCAAAGAAGTCTATGCGTGTTTGTATCTAATGTATTTTTTATATCTATAATATATAATAGTTATAATCCAAAGAGAGATTTTTGAAACTAAAACCTTCAATTTTTGTGTCTAGGTTTATTTTGTAAACTTGGAAGGTTAATTTCAAAGATAGTGATAATATTGCCTAAGTCTTAACCTAGGTTACATTGTGGGCCCAAAGCCCATAGGTCCTAAGACTATTTCAAATCTTAAACCTGAAAATATGATGTTGAAACAACTAAACATTTTTGTAGGATATGATTTATAGATTCTCCTAGGCTCAAACATAGGTACATGTCAAAGTTTTACAAGGGGGAGAGATAACCTCTTAAAAAATTAAATAAAAACTAGATATTAGTGTAAACATGTTATACACAATTTTAAAAGTATTCGAAAATTATTCATGGGTGATAATTGTTTACTATTGTTCTATTATTGTTAAGATGCCTAGCAAAATTACCATGTTTTGTTTTATTGGACTTGATCAACCCAATAACTTTGTACATGTTTTATAAAATATTATATAAAAAAGGCATCTTTGTATGTTATATCATGTCATTAATTACCTATGAGTCTATGCCAAGTTTATATAATGAAAGATGTTTTGACTAGATTAGGTGTTACAAAACATCCTATTGATAGTAATATGTTATCTTATATTGTATCCTTATTAGATTCAAACTTGCCTCAAAATTGTTTGAATGATTATGTGAGATGATATATACTTTATTTAAGGGTAATTATGTACTTGATTCTATTTGATTATTTAGGAAAAGATAATACTTATCTAGTCCAAAATGCATGAATATCAGCTTGGGAAATCTTTGAGTGTTAGCAATAGGTCACTTCATAGCATATATTATGCATATAATTCACTAGACATATTCTATGTGATAATATGACAATGTTTTTGTTACATTTTTATTGAAGAAGAATAAAAGACCTCTTTTCACAATAAGAGCTTTACATGAACAAGCAAATTGTAAAAGTTACAAGGTGGAAGATTGAGTATATAAATTTGCAAATAGCTCCTTGTCAAATCATGATTTGCTTCATGCAAAAGTGCATCTATAATTTTAATCATGTTATTTATTAGAAAATTATTTTTATATGATAAAAATTTAATAAATCTAAAATAGAAAGAATTATTGGATATAATCTAGAATTTGTGAAACAAAACAAAAATTATATATGCAATTAAAGTGATAGATTTACTAATATCTTTGATTATTTTTGGTGAGTTATGTAGATTCAACTTAAGCTACTTGAGGATAGCAGCTAAATTATAAGGGGAGAAATGCTATGAAACTTCTTCTCAAAGTGAAAAAAAGGCTGTGAAAGCATTAAAGGGAGATAGAAAAATAAAGGATAATATGCTCATTTGGTTTAAATGAAGATAAATGAAAAATATTTAAGAAATTCTTTCTAAAAAAAGAGAAATAATTACTCTTATTAAATAATAATTAAAGGCAACCTTTGTGAAAGGATGTGATGGTTTGGAAACAACTCCTTAAGGATTATAAAAAGCATTTATGTGAGACTTGAAAAGGGGAATGGAGAACACTTGAAGAAAAATGAAGTGATTTGGTGGGGCTATGGGCATTTGGAGAAGGGGCACAAAGAGTGTCTAACTTGAGGTGCAGAGTACACCCAAGCTTGTTCTGGCCAAGGATTTGTGTGAGTAGGCATAAATTGTGCTTGTACATGTCCTCCAAAGTGTGTCATAGTAAGATCAAATACCACTACCAACTTCCTAGAATGAGTGACTTTTCTGAGAGCTATAATTTCATATAAATATTAAAAACTATTGATGCTTAGAGATATTGGTAATATTTATGATTTTGATTGAATTATATGGATGTGTTATTCAATTTAATATGTTAATTACTCAAATTGGAATTCTTACTAAAGTATCACACATTGCCTTTTACATTGGTTATTCACATCTATTTTAATAATACCACACCTTATAAATTATTTTTACTCTAATATTCAATCTATTAAATTTGTTGCTACTAAATAAATAACCTTGGGAGAAAATTGACATTACAATAATGATCAACCCTTTATTTGCAAAATTATTTGATAGTATGATGGAAAACATAATTAGCAAATGGGTGCAAGATAAAGAAAGTGTGCAAAAGGTCAAGCATGACTTAGTCCTAAGCACTCGACAATTGATCATAGAATCATTGAAAGGCACATCATTGAAAAAGTTTGGGGAGAAAGGAAGATGCTTTTTGTTGTTTTGTTGACTTCAAAAAGGTCGTTGACATGATCCCTAGAGGTAAGTTATGGCGTAGACTAGAAGAACTTGAGATTCATATGCATTTGAGAGTGGTTATCCATAGACTTTATAAGGAGGTTAAAGTCAAGATTAAAACTTCGACAAGCATATCAAAAAAATTTAGAAGTGACATTGGGGTTGAGCAAGGGTGCCACTTATCTCCTACATTCTTTGGTTTATATATTAACAAACTTGAAGAAGGGCTAAATTTGCAAGGTGGAGATGGTGTCCATTTGGGAGAGTGTGATTAGGCTTCTTTTGTATGCCAACATACATATTTTGATTGCTAAATTGGCTCTCACGTATTGCAAGAGTACTTATATACGCTTGAACATTTTGTAGAGCAATGGAGATGCAAGACAATACCAGTAAGATCAAAATCATGATTTCTTTAACATAAAAAAGCAAAACTAGCATAAATTCTACTTCAAAGGAAGCACTCTCAAAGTAGTAATTGAGTACAAATATACCGGGACTGACTTCAACAAGAAGCTTAGTTAGGAGGGTTGTAGAAAGAAGATAACTTTGGCAGGCTGAAAAGCTCTATATACTCTTCAGAATAGATGTAGAGGCAGAGTTATGGGATTGGAAAACTCCTCAAATTCTTTTTGGACTTTTAGTTCTTTTGGTGCTGCTCTATGGGTATAAGTTGTGGGCTAGCAGCACCTTGGATTCAAAGTAGAAACAAATTGAAAAAATTCAAAAGCGCTTGATCACAAGTAAGCTCAAAACAAAAGGTTCAATCCCTTATGAAATTATGCTAAGTGAAACAGAGGCAGTTCATATTGAAGCAATTGTTATGGTGTGTCTCACAAGGTATTTAAAAAGAATTGAACAAATGGAAATAAGTAGATGGCCTAAGGTTGTTTTCAATGACACAATGGGTGAAAGAAAGAAGATTTGGATGAAGCAAAACAAATGGATGTGCAAATAGAATATTTACTTGAATGCATGCCCAACAAATAACAAATAGATAAAGATTTGTGTTAGTTCTGCAAGCGAATATGGGTTAAAGTTCCAGGGAGAAAGAAGAAATATTATCTTGAAGAGTTCAACTCCACGTGTGATCATCAACAAAAAGCATACATAATAGTTAGTATTCCGTGGAGAGCCAAGATTTTGATTGCTCAACTAAGAACTAACTCACATCAACTCCGATGTGAAACAAGGTGGTGGAAAAGACCTAAAGAAGAATGAGAAGAAATGGTGTGTATTTTTTGCAATACCAAGGCAGTCAAATAAAAAAAACACTTTATTATAGAGTGATGTCTTCAAAGACATTAGGGACGAACATGCTAATATAATTTCAACGATTTCTTGATACAATTTACTCGACAAGAGGAATGTTGAGAAGTTGGAGGTGTTCATCACCTCCTTGAATAGGAAAAGGATTGATATGCAGAAGACAAAAATGACAATGCTGATTGTCCCACAGGCTATTTTTAAACTCGTGGACATTAAAAAGTCTTTCATTCATTCATTCATATACCACAAGCTCCAATGCCACAACAGCATTAAAAAAAAAAAATTGGCAACGAATGCAAGGATTGATGAAGGAAATATTGCCTTCTACACTCAGGATTGACAAAGGAAATGTCGCCTTAGGCACCAGCGCTGTTTTCACCGCTGCAGCCCTTTGTGGGCTTGAAAACAATGATTGACTAAATGGGAGCCATTACCTTTCAAGATCAACTGTTTTCTTCCACATGCCCTCGTGTTGTTACTCTTTCACACGATCTGTATTTGCATGTCTTCCTTCCGGCTTTCTAATCCTCCCAGTGCTCTGCATTTCTTTCTTCAAATTTCCTCTGTGTTGTAATACCAAATGATGATTTTTATAAAGCAATAGAAAAGTAAAATGATGATCCACAAATCATCTACCAACAATAAATTAAGATGGCTCTCAATATCTTGTAGATCTATTATTTGAAAAAGACACATTTTATAAGAGAAAACCAAAAAAACAAACTAGCTGTGACTAATCACTAAAAAAAAATCTGCCAAGTAATTAAAATTCATTTGTCTTTCAAATTTGTTCTCAAACATCAGTGGCGGGATATTTTTATCTTGAAAATAGTCCTAGACACTTGGCTTTTTTGTTAAATTTATGTGAACAGATTAAATGCACAGAAAATAATTCAAAATCAGACAAAATAACACAGCAGATACCCTGGGAAAACCCTCCTCTTGAGGGAGAAAAACCCAGCAACAAAGATCTCTCTTATATATATTAAACAATGACAACAGTTCACTTTACAATTAGGTCTAACTCAAGACCAATATTCAGCACTTGGCAAGATGCAATAACAAATATCAAACTAGCACTTCATATGAGAGTTCACAACCTGTCCTTAGATCAATACGCAATCTGATCTTGAAGTACTGAGGAGAATTCACACATGACAGAGTATAGACCTACAGAAATGCACACCTGGCAAACACTGAATACAGATTCGCACCTGCCTGATACTGAATACAGATCTACCGAAATTTCACCTGCATAATACTTTGCACTGGATGGTCTTCAATCTGTATGATCTTCACACTGTATGGAGTTCGCACTGAGTGATGTATTAGCGCTGTATATGTTCACCCTGTGTCTTGTATTCGCACTTGATGATACAAAACTTATGTGAATAACCGAACTGATCTGCTTGTATTAGAATGGAAGAATCAGCGTGTATATATACGAATGAATGGGAGAGACACATCCCTTCAAATCCTTTATGTCGGCCTCTTAAGAAATCGCGTGTCTTCTTTAATGAAAGTCGGCCTCAACAAATAACCTATATCTCTTTATTTGTTCGTGGCTCTTTGAACATATGTCGGCCTGAATGAATATTCACACCTCTTCACAAGAGGTCGGCCACCTTTAAAATCGTATCCCAAGAAGAATGAAGTCGGCTCCAATTAATAAACAAATATTAATTGTCTTCTAATAAAAGATCAAGATAAATTCGCATCTTCTCATGTCGGCCATACTATAAGATGAAGATAACACAAAAATAACGAATATAAATTAAATAGCCAACGGCTATCATTTAATTTATGTTCTCTCAATAGGGCTGAGCTGGAAGGATCGACTGAAGCTGCTAAAACATTAACACTCCCTCCAACTAGGGAGAGAACTTCCAGCTGCACAATACAAGTCATCTCAATATGAGATCCATCAGCCATCATTGCCTGCAATCAGATATAAGGAGAAGGATATCACCTCAACGTGATGACGTACATCATGGCTACATCCATGTTAAGGAAAGGAGCTTATCACCTCATCATGAAAGCATATCACCTCATTGTGATATCAACCATCATGGCTACACCCATGTATGGTATGTACAAGTGTTCATCACTTGCGTGATGTTGTCACCTCAACGTGACTTTCACCATGGCTCTCCCAGAGGGTGAAACACAAGTACAAGAGGATCATCACGGACTCTCTCACGTGATGTTGTCATGGAGTCACACACATGACATCCACCATGACTCAGCTCAAAGGGTGGAAACAAAGGGCTTTCACCTCAAATTCTTCCGTCTCAGAAGAAAATGCATTAACAAGGGCTTGCACCTCAAATTCTTCCGTCTCAGAAGAAAATGCATTAATAAGGCTCACTGATGCTGAGACTCATACTCAGTCAAGGCTGGATTCTCCACCATACCAAGCTTATCTCGGAAGTACACAAACTTAATCCTGGTGAGAGGCTTGATGAGAATATCTGCCGTCTGCTCATCAATGCTAATGTACCTCAACTGTACAGCCTTTCGCAGTACCATATCTCTGATATAGGGGTACTTGATCTCAACATGTTTGGATCTGTCATGAAACATAGGATTGACAGAAAGCTTCACACAACTCTGATTATCACAATGAATAGTAGTAGGCTCCATTGATTGTCCAGACAATCCTTCAAGGAGCTTACGAAGCCACACTGCTTCTCGAGCTGCCACACAAACTGCAATAAACTCGGCCTCTGTTGTACTCAGTGCCATAGATGACTGTTTCCTGTTACATCAGGAAATCATAGTGGAACTCAAATTGAAGCAACCGCTAGAGGTGCCCTTCTGATTTGCAACACAACCATCTTCTATAGGTTCAGCAGGCTCCCTCTGAATCTTTAAGTACTTGGCCTTGCAATACTACAACCTTCACTTCTTCTCAGTAAGTTACAAAACTCCCTCTCGATCCCTGCTTTAGAACTCACAAAGAAGTTTTCTGGAAGTGAACTCCCTCTAGCCACCAACTCAGTCCCATGGCTGCAAGTTGTGACTTCATGCTTGATCATTTCTTTGGTTGGCATAACTTTCTCATAAGATGCCTCAATCTTTTCATCGTTAAGCAATCTCTCATCACTTTCCTGCTTCTAGCTGTTCACAAAGCATTTAGAGAGAGATTACTAACAGTTTATGACTATCCAAAGAAATATCATACAAGGTTTACTATCTCAGGTTATAGCATGAACACATGAGAATTTATGCATAATGTTAGAACATGAATAAGTAAATCATTCTGAAAGAGAAATATATCAAAAGATCAAACTAAAGGGATAAAGAACTTATCTTTATATAATTTTGATATAACTCTTTCGTTCATCTTTTACTCCTCTCGAGAGTGCCAAACTCAGCACAACAAGAAAACAATCTGCACAACTACAAATTTTTTGAATGCATTATGCGGTTAGCATGTAGAACCAACTCTCTCTAGGAGTTCAAGGTTCTATCACAAAGCATGCATTAGAGAATGATATCGATGTGATCAACCTATCACAACGAAAATGCAAATCTCTTCTCTTTCTTTTTTTTTATTTCATCTCAAAGTCATACTTCAAGGATCTACATGATTAGTATGAATCAACTCACAATAGATAATTTGAAATCTTCAAAGGATCTTTATCCTAGAGATCACAATTCAAGAGAAATAACAATCTCTTTATACTAATCACACAAGATCCAAGAAATAAAGATATAACTTAACAAACAAAGAATACTTATCTCTTTAAATATTCTGAAGGATGCAAGATACGCTGATTTTAAGCACAGATCAACACACAACTTTTACGGCTTGAACACAGGCCCATGACTTAAAATAGAAATTCCCTAGAGTCCTTCTGAGGGGAGGACTTATTCATATCCGCAAATGAAGCATGCTAATTAGGCCTAGTTGGGCAATCCTTGGCGAAGTGCCCAAACTCATCACACCTAAAACATTGAATCTTGGACATATCCCTCTTCTTCTTGGATGGAGGTGCATTATCATTTCCCTTGTCCCGATTCCTCTTGAAGAATCCTTTCCTTCCATCTTTTCCTTTCTTCTTTGAAGCATGAGAGGTGAGAACATGAATGTCTTCATTCTTTGAACTTTGACCAATGCCTCTTGCCACCAACCTTGATTCTTCTTGAATGTAATCAGATCT
>VDFB02095973.1:0-23632 GCA_007258455.2 Sequoia sempervirens | reverse complement strand
TAGAATACATAGGCTATTGTTGTTGATGCTTATTATTAGGATTTGGCAATGGTTGAATAGGCATAGGCGTTTATTTTGGAGGGCTAGTATTTGCTGCAGGTGCTACAAGATGTGGCATGAGGGCCTATGGTTGTGGATATTGAGGCTGCAAGAAGGCAAGAGATTGGTTATGCCATTGTTGTGGACTTCTCCATTGAGGGTTCTACTGCCAGTTACCTAGGGGTGGAGTCCATTTTCCTTGTGGTTGCTGCCAACCTCCTTGAGGAGATTGCCATTGAGGATTCTAATAGCTAGGCCAGTGAGGTTGAGAAGTATTCCAAGGTTGTGATGGGCCATATGTAGGTTGCCATTGGTTATTGTAATTAGAATAAGGATTACTAAAAGTCAAAGGATATTGAAGCATACCTTGTCTTTGAGCCCATGGTCGCCTTTGTGTGATGAACAATACTTGGTCATCATCACTACCACCTTAAAGTCAATAGGTAGGCCCATAGCCTGTGTTAGCCACCATCTTGCATCAAGTAGCCATGTTTCTTCAATAACGGACGTAACCTCACCAAAATTTGCCTTTAGATTCCTCATGTTTCTTCCAGCTTGCATAGTATCCAACGATGTAGCCATGTTGTTTATGATATTCTACTTGAAATCAAATAGAAAATTTGTGATCTCCATCCATGAAACTCCATTAATAGAGGACTTTCCCACTATGGCTTGATGACCTCTACCCTTCTTAACAATTGCTCGAGAGTAGTTAAGACATATCTTCTTGATATCATCCCAAGGCAGTTGGGTTATATCACCTCCTCCCATAAAGTCTAGGGCATCTATATAGGTATCACTGATTCTCCTAAGAAAAAGTAGTTTATGAGATTCTTCATTGAGAGTATGGTCTGAATTCTTTTTCAGGGAAAACAAGAATCTTGAGATATAGTCTTCCAGGCTTTCATCCTCCTTTTGTTGATTTCTGAATATATCATCTCCCTTACTACCACTTTTACAATATTCCTTGTATTTCTCAAAAAAAATTGTTTGCATGACTACCCAACTATCGACAACATCCCTTCCCAGACTCATGAACCATCTAAGAAATCCTTCCTTCAAAGTACAAGGAAACAACTTTAGCTTGTGAGCATCTAAGGTGTAATCATAGTTGCGATAGAGGATGTCAAACTCAAACAATAAAGTGTCTAGGTCCTCTGTAACTAGTCCATAGAACTTAGGGAGTAATGAGGAAGGAATATTTTTAAGTTTATCAGTATCTTGCTGAGCAATGATGGGAAACTCAAAAGTAGGAGGTCTATTAGGTGGATTTTGTGCCATATTTGCTTAATGGAGTATTAGAGCAAATGGATTTTCCTCAGGTTCTTCGTCAGATGGGTCGAATGGCAATTCAACAAACATGTTTTCAGTGAATGGATTGATATCTTATTCTCCTTCTTCCTCAAATAGATTATAAGATAGTTCAAGATTATTGTCAATGAATGGAAGGTTAGGAAGGAATCTTCCCAAAGCATCTCTTCTTCTATGCATGCAATAGAATGAATGGTGAATTGGAAGATTTTGAAAATGCTTGAATAACAGACTAAACTACTACTAAAAATGACTTCTGACAGGTTTGTAGCTTGACACCATCCCTGACAACAGCGTCAAAAATGGCTGCACCCACAGAAGGATATGAAAATCACAACAGAACCTATCCTGGGAATTAGACATTCCAGCAGGCGACTATTATCTTTTAATAGTCATTCATTTACTTTTCAAACTAGGGACTGTATACTTGAAATGGAGTGGCACTGTATGTGCACTAAGAACCGGTTTCAGTCACAACTTGTCAAAAATAAATAATTGGAAAGAATTCTACCTACGTTACAGGAATTTAACCAAAGCAGAAATCATAACAGCTACGACTGAGAAACAAACTATCAACCGGCCTTATGTTGCAAGAAAAAACACAGGGATGGATTCCCGATGCTCTAGGAACAATATAAGACTGAGTTTGCATAGAAACTTCAAGAATGAAATCTAATTTATGATCAACATAAAATGAATGACTAAATAACTAACTATAGATACTTACTAAGTGGGCCCCCTTAGCAAGCATCAACTAATTATGCTAGTATTGAACTCATAACTTCATCAAATTTTATTCATAAACTTAGAATGGTGTACATTGTTCTGCTTTCGAAATCTAACAAAAACTCTTATTCTTATTATAACTCTAACTCTTACATGATCTACTTTCTATCTCGTCATGCTTGCTCACTCGCATCGAAGGAACACTTATTTAAATTAGGAAAACAACTAACTAACCCTAACAGAGAAAGACATGGATGTAAATGTATCCTGGAATCAAGGAACAGACTAAATAAATGAACTTATCCACTCAACATGGTTCAGAGAGAATTCAACATTCCACTCTTTCCAAATTAATTGACATTTAAATTTCTTCCCAACAATTTCGGTCAAAGAGTCTTCACCAAAATAACTTCCTCGAAGTCATGCAGGAAATGGACTTTACTGCAAGGCCGAGATTAGTTGCGCTTGACTCATTCATACTTTCTTCAACAACCTGTGAAAGACTAGGAAATAGAAGTGAAAGGAAACATGCATTTCAATTACATGATATTTATTTATTAATCACATATCAAATTTACTTCATTATTCAAAAACTACATGCGTTATACTAGTCATTTGGAAATTCAAACAGGGTAATAAATATAGACATATGAACATGATAGGCTGCAGGAATATAAAAGTGTATTGCCATAGGATATCCCCCAATAAAAGGTTTCTAAAGAGTTAAACAACCATGAACAACAAAAGTAAGGGTATTAAAAGTACACCATGATACCCAAATTATAAGCATATTTTGGGCTCATCACTACTAACTCTAGTTGCCATTAGTGACAACACTAGCAGCTAAGAACAATCTCATAAAGGTATATGCCGAAAACACAAACAAAAGTGGGGGAAATTTGTTTGTTTTGGGTGAATGGGGGTTTTCCTTGGTCAAACACCATTTTGGTAATCAAACCTTGAATTGAAATAAAGCATGAAAGAGGGACATAATGAATGAAAAAATCTATGTTACCATCAACAAACCATTGTAGAAACCTTGATAATCGAGATCTTAGTTCTGTAATTTGCATAATTTGGGTTCAATGATTGTCAATCTTGATTCTTGAAATAATGCTTTGAAGGATTGAACTTGATGTTGAAACCTACACACAATGTTAGCTCAAAAAAAATGCATGATGAAAGAATAATTTGAAATGATGAATAGATATTCAATGCTATAATAAATCTCTAAAATATTTGCTCTTGAATGCTCTCAATCACCAACTTTTCTCTTGTAAACATGCACTTGAAATTGTTTAGTGATGGAAAAAGAGAGGGTTGCATCAAAATGAATCAACAAGATAATTAACCACTACTTTCGACCATAAAACATTGAATTATTTTTGTGATAAGATGAAAATAACAATCAGAGACCAACCCTAACTATTATAGCAACTACAAGGGAAGTTTTTAGAGCTTAAAATTATGTGTACCTTATTTCAAGTAGCCCGTTTTTAGGGAAAAAAGGACTCATTCGCCCTTAGTGGTAAATGGGTCCCTATTAGGGTTTTTGAAACTAAGATTTAGGTTACTTTCCTTTATTTTTTCACTCTTAGATTCCTGATTTTTAAGTCTTGAAAACCTGTAATAAATTATGTAGCTTCCTTTCTTTGTTGTTACACTATAAAGGTCAACTTGGAAACTTGAAAATTTTGACAATTTTGTTCTAAAATTTTTCTCCACTTTATCTTTAACCTATAAATATGCAAAGACACACTCAAGAGGAGAAAAAATTGTTGATTGTTAGTGAATAAGAGTTTTCCTAAGTCAAACTAGTGCAGGAGCACCATTCAACAAGATGGGTCAATTCATGACCTTAAGGAGTAGACTTTAGGATTAGGGTTTTCATACATTGAATAATGTCGCTAAGATGATTATTTAATGTATTTAGGATTAACCTAGTCCCAATAGGTGTTTAGAGGAGTTATTTGTGAAACAATGTTGGAATTTATCAAGATGGCTCAAAATTGCAAAATACATGTAATAAGGGTTTTAGAGGGTTTCAATGAATAAGGTCTATAATGATCATTCAAGGTGTATTATGTTGATTTAGGGTCACTTGGGGCCACATATCCAAATCTTGCAAAATATAGCAAAGTATGTAGCAATGTTGTTAACAAAGTAGTAAAGCAATTTTGTATTCAACAATCACAAAGAGGTTCAAAAAGTAGTTGATTGTAGTTGTTCACTAGTTTTGGGTGGAAGAACCTTTTAAAAGGTGAATCACATCATTTTAATGATTGTCCAAGAGATTTGGAGAAGAAAATTAATAAAAGCTCTGCTTAATTCTTATATTTTATTGCTTTCCTTGCCTTTACCATACTTGTATGGGTCCGTACAGGCATATTATGGTCTGAAATTTTTTCTTAAACATTTTTGTATATATTTCCTATTGTTTGAAGTTGATTTGAAGTCTTAACTCAAGGGTTTGTTAAATTTATTTGCATTTTATAGTAACTACCCTATTTTCTGTGTTAGAGAGTTTTGAAGGAAACAAAATGAAGATCTAAGGCTTCCACCTACTATTCTGACCTATGGCTTAGTGGAAAGGCTTCTATAGGGTGTAATGATGTTTCTTTGTTGTTTTTATAGCTTGTGAATGCATGGAAGGATAAAATGGTGATGCCCTAGGGCCAAACCAAGTTGAATTTTGTGTAAGAAGGGGTATTGAGGGGTGGTTTTATGAAATTGTGTGTGGGATTGTGCAAGAGATGATTTGTGAAGTTGTTTCATGGTATTTGAAACTTTCTAGAAGCTATAGTTGGGTCAGATAAGCCTGAGAATATAGTTTTCCACTAAAACCCTTATTTTGTGCATGAAAAGGAAGGGTTTCCTAGATTACAGTATAGAAGGGCTTGAATCTAAGTTTTGAAGGTGGAATTAGTGGTTTTTACACGTTTTAATTACTTCCTGAAGTTTTCAAGGGTATGTGGTATGTCTTAAGATATGATGCTTTGTAATTGAGCCTAATTGAGTAGCCTAGGCAAGGGGTGTTGTATTGAATCTCATAAGTGTTGCAAACAAAACTTATGTAATCTTTTAACATGATGAGTTACTTGGTAAAATGTTTCTAAAACTACAAGGGTTTGAAGTCTTGAGGTTTTTGTAAGGTCTTATGCCTAATTTTTGTGTTTGGAACCCTAGAAGGGTTTTGAGGGTGAGTTGATGTCTAAAAGTTGAAGTCCTTTGAATAGGAGTTTTCCTTGTTGATTTTTGATTAGGTTGAGGTTATTTGAGTGTATTCACCACCCCTCTACATCAAAGTGGTATTAGACCATAGTAGAAAACCTTGTGTTTTTGTTTTGAATTGATTTTATAGGTAGGTGAAGAGAGGATTGTGAAAATGACACCTAAAGAAAGTATGGTTGCAAGAAATATTGACACTCATGACAAGGAGATAGAGGCCTTGAAAAGAGAGATAGCTACTTGGAAGGAAAAGAATAGAGTGGAAGAGGATGCAAGTGAAACTGAAGAGGATGAAGAAGCTCCTAATGAAGAAGAGGAGATGGATGTTGATGATGCAAGAACAATGAAGCTTTTGAAGGTTGTGAAGAAGGAAGTACATGGAAAAATAGATGTTCTTATGTATGGATGGAAAATTGATAGTGAAGAGCTCCTAGATTGGATTGCGGTTTTGGAAAACTACTTTGATAGTGAACATGTTGATGAAGGAATTAATGTGAAGAAAACAAAAACAAGACTAAAGGGACATGATTTTGTATGGTGGAATTTTGTGCAAGAGGAAAGGGAGATACAAGGAAAGAGAAAGATCACGTCTTGCAAAAGGATGAAGGACAAATTGAAAGGTAAATTTCTCCCTTGTGATTACAATGTTCAATTGCTTGAAAAGTTGCAAACTCTTAGAAAAAAAATATTTGGATGTGGAATCATATACTGAAGAATTTTACAAGTTAAGCACAAGAAATAAGCATGAGGAAGATGAGGAAATGGTTGCTAGGTACTTGAATGGCTTTAGGTACAACATTCAGGATGAGATCAGCTTGTTGGCACCTAAATTAGTTGAACAATGCTTTCAAATGGCTATGAGAGGAGAAGAGAAATTGAAGAGGATACAAGAGAAGGTAGTAAGAGGAAGAGGCAGCACTTCCAGTGGTAGAGGCACTACTTCAGCAAGGAAGCCTAAGAAAGACCATGAAGATTCTAAGAAGAATAAGAACAAGCTTCTAAAGCAAGAGGAGGATGGAGAGGTGGAAGAACTAATTTTAGGAAAAGGAGAGATTACAATGAATTCTTAGGAAGGTGTTATAGATGTAATGAATTTGGGAACCTATCTTTCAAGTTTCCTCAAAACCAAGGTTCATCATAAAGTGGTGATAAAAGAGGTGATAAAAGAGTCCAATATGTGCAAGGAGATGAAGAAGAGAGTGTGAGTTCATCAAGCAGGCCTATAGATCCAGAAGCAAGAGAGGGATTCATGCTGAGAAGGACCTTGTTGCAAGGAAAAAAGGAAGAAGATTTAAGCCAAAGGAGAAGCCTATTCAAAACCTCATGTAAATTCAAAGTTAAAGTCTATGAAGTTGTAATTGATTCTAGTTCTCAAGATAATATGGTGTCTAGGGAGATGATAGGTAAGTTGAGTTTAGAAAAGATTCCTCATGTAGCACCCTACAAAGTTTCTTGGGTGAATGATAGCCAAAGTTTAGTAGAGAATGAGCAAGCCTATGTGGATTTCTAGATTGGGGAGTACAAGGATAGAGTCCTATGTGATATATTGCCAATGGATTGTTGCCATCTACTCTTGTGAAGGAAATGACAATTTTATAGGAAGTCTATGTATGATGGCTAGGAAAATACGTACACCATCATGAAGGATGATCAAAGTTTCAAATTAACTCTTTGTGTAAGGATAAAGAAGAGACATGGGTAAGTCTAAAGTTTTAATTCTTGGCAAGAAGGATCCTTTAAGGCTTGAGGATAGTGAAAACAAGATGTTAGCTGGTTTGGAGTAGAGTACTAATGTTAATGAAGCAAGTGAAGGGAAAAAGAATATTATTTGGAAAGTGAGTAAGAAGGATAAGTGTGGTTTGTAGGTGGATGGAAGGAAACATTCACTTGTATGGCATAAGAAAACAAGTAATAAAGTGTCTTAGCTTGGTATAAGAAAGTATGATGGTGGAAATCCTTTGGCATGGCAAGAAGACAGTAAAGGAGTGCTTATAGGGTTGATTCTATGTCCTATAATTGTGGAAAAAAAGGAATAGATGGTAAATGAGAAGGAAGAATTTTATGAGGTTGAGAGAATGGTGAAGGAAGGTACAGAGGCCTATACTAATTCTAAGGAATTAAATGTGTTAGTGCAGGTCTGACAAAGCTTGAAATCACTAACAAATTAGTTGTGGCATCTGACAAAGATAATATAGTAGTTGTGAGGACCAATGGGTAGAGGATAAATCTTGGAGAGCAGGGGAAAGTAATGCTCATTGATGGAGGTAGTTGGAAAGGTAAAGGAGAAGGCTTAGAGTTAGAATTTGGTGATGGAAAGAAGGTAAGACACCCCGCAAAGATGACTGACAAAGTGCAACTTGAGACACCTAAAGGTAAGAACACAACAAGCAAAGACAAAGGGGAGCATTGAAAGAAGGTTGTATTTGATCGAGGAATTTCTTATGTTAAAGAATATGTGAAGAGAAGATATGGAGAGTCTATTACAACCTTTGCAAGGGACTCGGAACATTTTTGTGTTGGGGCATGTATGGTGCAGGAGCACCAAACAACAAGATGGGTCAATTCACGACCTTAAGGAGTATACTTTAGGATTAGGGTTTTCATACATTAAATAAGGTCACTAAAACCACTCTTTCATGTATTTAGGATTAACGTAGTCCTAATAGTTGTTTGGAGAAATTATGTTCTGAAACAATGTTGTAATTTATCAAGATTGCTCAAAATTGTAAAATACATGTAATTAGGGGTTTAGAGGGTTTTGGTGAATAAGGTCTTATTTTATGTTGAATAAGGTCTAGTGTGATCATTCAAGTTGTATTAGCTTGATTTAAGGTCACTTGGGTCCACATATCCAAATCTTGCAAAATATTGCAAAGTATGTAACAATGTTGTTAACAAAGTAGTAAAGCAATGTAATTTTTGTATTCAACGGTCACAAGGAGATTCAAAAAGTAGGTGATGGTATTTTTTCTTTGGTTTTGGGTAGAATAACCTTTAAAAATGTGAATCACATAGTTGTAATGGTTGGCCAAGTGATTTGGAGAAGAAAATTAATAAAAGTTTTGCTAAATTCTCAGATTTTCCTCCTTTCCTTGCCTTTTCTAGACTTGTACGGGTCCGTACAAGCATAATATGGTCTAAATTTTTTTTTGAACATTTGTATATGTATTTTCTATTGTTTAAAGTTGATTTTAAGTCTTAACTCAAGGGTTTGTTAAAGTTATTTGTATTTTATAGTCACTACCCTATTTTCTGTGTCAGAGGGTTCTAAAGGAAACAAAATGAAGATCTAAGACTTCCACCTATTGTTGTGACCTGTGGCTTAGTGGAAATGCTTCTCTAGGGTGTAATGATGTTTTTTTTTTTAATAGCCTTTGAATGCATGCAAGGAGAGAATGGTGATGCCCTAGGGCCAAAACAAGTTGAATTCTATGTAAGAAGGGATATTGAGGGGTGGTTTTGTGAAATCGTGTTTGGGATTTTGTAAGATATGGTTTGTGAAGTTTTTTTAGGGTATTTGTAACCTATTAGAAGCTTTAGTTGGGTCAGATAAGCCTGGTAATATAGTTTTCTAGTAAAACCCTTATTTTATGAATGAAAAGGAAGGGTTTCCTACATTAGAGTATAGAAGGGGTTGAATCTGAGTTCTAAAGGTGGAATAAGTGGATTTAGGCATTTTAATTGTTCCCCTAGTTTTCAAGAGTCTGTGTTATGTCTAAAGATATGATTCTTTGTAAATTGAGCCTAATTGAGTAGCCTAGGCGGGGGTGTTGTATTGAATCTCATAAGTATTACAAACGAATCTTATGTAATCTTTTAACATGGTGAGGTACTTGGTAAAAGGTTCCTAAAACTACAAGGGTTTGAAATCTTGAGGTTTTTGTAAGGTCTTATGCCTATTTTTTGTGTTTGGAACCCTAGAATGGTTTTGAGGGTGAGTTGATGTCTAAAAGTTGAATTCCATTGAATATGAGTTTTCCTTGTTGATTGGTGATCAGGTTGAGGTTATTTCAGTGTGTTCACCACCCCTCTACATTCCAAACCCCTTCTAGGTAATTAAACCAAATGATGAAGTAATTAATTTGAATAATGAACATGAAATATGTAATTGATGATACCTTGGAAGTTGTCTTGGAGTATAAATTTGCAATCGAACATGTACTGGCCATGAAGAATGTATATCATGATTGAGAATAATATGTGTAACAATGCTTGAAAGTAGATTTTCAATGCTACATTTACTATCTTAGCTCAATAACATGAATTAATGGACTATTCCTTAGACATGATGAAATGATCTTAGATTACCTCAATTAAATCTTGACAATCTATGTAATGCCTTGCTAAGGGACCCGGTAACACAAAAGACATACAACATCATATGAATGTTTTTTTTTTTTTAACTAAGGTGACACTAACTAATACAACTCAATAAATTAATATGGATGAGATCATTACATTAACATCATATCATAATCACATTATGACCTAAAAGTAATATTAATCATAACCCATTTACACACCTATCCACCATGGTCCCCTAACGTCGCTAATATGATACACCTACACTAACTAAGCCTATAGAAATATATTTGATACACTAAAGAACATACAGTTAATATTTTGAATATAAATTATATTTCATACAACAAATTACATATGGTAACATAACTTAATTATATTTAAACCTCATTTAACGCTATGTTCATATGAACCTATTTCTAATCAACACCATAAAAGAGGTACATAAAATATATCACATCTACTACTAAATTAGGTATATATGTATCATAAATACAACATTCTTATGCTAGCATTTCCATTACATAAAAAACAACAATAAATATATATCTTCAAAACTACTTCAATCTATTTACATTTTCATTACAAGAATGCTACAACATACAAGATATAATCACCTAAGAGGAATATATATATATATATAATACATATTGAACATAATTTTCATGGAAATATTACCTACACATAAATTCATCTCTAGAATAAAGTGACAAAAAATACTCTCCATGTTGCACATGAATTGCACCACCTAAATCCCAATGGATGGTTCAGAAATACCACCCTACCACGTGGAACCCTGAGGCCCACTCCCTCCATGCTAGGAGACAACACTAGGCCCCACACACAAGAAAACAAAAGAAACAACAAGTGGTTGACACTAACCATCCAATGGAGACTACCAAGACAAGAATCAACCAAAATTTATAAGGACTTCCACAAAGGCCTTATGTATTTTTAAAGACCCAATCACATAACACAACAAATAGAAAACGAAAAAGATTAACATTATACCACAACACCATAATGATGCATATTAAATTATTTTCACAATATTATAAAATGATAACCAACTTTAACTTAGCAATTCATAGCCAAGACCAACAATGTACAACCTTGGTACAAGTGATTTTTACACATGCAGAAGCTTCAACACAAGATCTCACATATATGAAGGCATTTATAACATGAAAATTGTAAACAAACTTAAATAAAAATGGTACAACAAAATACAGATCAAAAAATATAGTTATACCCTCTAATACAACTTTCAAAACTGAACTAATTCTCACTTGACAACAGTCAAATATGTCAACAATAAAACAACCATAAAATAGTCATATCAACTAGAAATCAAAATCTATAAAATACCCATTTCAAATTTAGCCATTGACTACTCAACAACGCAAAATAAATTGACTAAAAATGAATAATAATTTTATAAAATGCAAAACAACAGATGGATCCCATAAAACCCTCTTTTCGACAATACTCGATTATAATCAAATGAAAAAATGACTAACCCAACAACTAGATTTTATCCAAAATAAAATATTAAAAAAAGTATTAAAATTAAATTAAGCTTTTTCAAACCCTTATAAATCTAAAATCTCAATCTTCCATTGGCTGGTTATAGGGAGAAATAAAGATATTTGTAGTCATAGAGGAGCAACTTGACAACAGTCCCGTATTTCAACCATATCTCACAAACTATGATTTGAATTTTTGAGATTTTTGGATATAATTTAAAAAACAATGAGATGAAAGAACCCTTTAAAAATTTCACCAACCCAGTTCGTCAAAATAGATTTATGATCAACACAATCAGACCCTTTTACTGGTAAAGAATAAGAACAACAAATATGTATTGATTTTTATTGTAGAATAAATAAATGTTTCATTCAAACACAGAAATAAAACTATCCAATATTTATTTTCAAAAATTAAAGAGAAATATATCAAAATCCAACTTGGATTCATCGTTTGGCAATGATAGAAATTTGATGTTGAGCTCCGAAAACTTTAACTTTCAAAACCCCCAAGTTGCAACAATTTTTTTATTGCTTCTTCTTCTTTTCAAGCATGGAAAAAACCTCTAGGAAATGAAGAATCCCCCAAAACAACCTGCCCCTAAAAATAAATCAAACCACTTCCCATGCATTGGCTCTTTCTCTTCACTTGCCCATGCATTGGCTCTTTTAACTTCCATTTTCGTCACTTTTCAAAATGAAGTAATTAGAGTAGATTTAAGACTTTAAAAATGAGATTTAATGAAATAAAAATACCTCTAACCCATAAGACTATCACCTAGGAAACATTTTTAACCATTAAAACCACATAAAGACTTCATAAAACATAAATTAAGTGACCATTTTAATAAAATGAATCAATAATGCTAATAAGACAAATTATATTCAAACAAAAGTAAAGCAAACATTATTAAATAAATAATAACCAAATACTAAATCATCAATAAACATAATACTTGATGATAATAAACAAAAATTAAATAATCAATTCTTCAAAATAATGATATATTAAGATGTGCATAAAAATATTATGACTTATTAACATAAATACATTTATCACTTATGAATAATATTATATCACATTTCAACACATTAATAAAAATTAACATGATTGACCCAATATCTAACTTCACTCAAATAATCCATAAACCAAAGCTAGACATAAACTGTGAAATAACGCTACATGAAAGAAACATTTACATCAAAACATAAATAACATTAATCACATCATAACAACTCAACTAACCATAGGGTTTAATACCAATAGGTTGGGATCTAAAACCAAGAAAAAACAACAAAATCAAACAATCACATATCCCACAAGAAACATTCACATAAATGCAACACTCCAACTATAAGGTAAAAGAGATCGACATTGTCCTATGACAACCCGAAAAAGTTGGTCACACACTGAATCAATTGTCCCTAATTGGGGAAAATGGCTAGGGTTAGGTTAAAATTTGGGCCTAGATGTTATCTCCTCAACCACCATTTGGATTAAATACACGCTCAAACCTGCTAATGCAAGTGGAGATGTAGCCTAGTACCTATTCACTCAACATACAAATTAGAACACATGTGCATAATAGCTGAGGCACTAGGAAAGAAACTCTAGCAATCGTATCTCATGTTCATATGTCTTTTATACACCCAATGGTACATTACCATCCTTTCCACTTATCCTAACAAACATACTACTACATCACTTAACTATCCAAGTAAATCTCTCCATAATAATAATAACATAACAATATACATCATACTCACCAAAGCACTAATAGAAGTTCATGTCTTTTAAATGTCCTTATTATTTTACCTTCATCTTCATGTTTCAAAGTCAAACTTCCTACACATCCATAGTAAGAATGGAGGCGCACTACAATCTACCTCGAAATTCCTTTCAATTTCTCTTGTAAACTTTTCTAATCTCAAAATTGCTATAATGCATGAATGCTTGGAAGTTTAGGATGAAGCTCTATGAATTAACCCCTTATTTATACTAACTCAAGAGATTAACCCCAAAATTAAAACAATTCAAGTCAACACCAAATATATAAATGAAGGTTATTAAAATCCTACCAGAATTAAATTCACAAATAGGTTCCTTAGTAAGGGAGGACCCATTCACCACCTAGGGAGAATGGGTCCCGACACAAGTTTAATGGATCATGATCCTTCAAGGGGTGAATGAACATCAAAATACCATTTCATATATACAAAGAAAGGGGGTTCTTATAGAGGGAGGACCCATTCACCACCTAGGGTGAATGGGTCCTAGCACCAATTTCTAGGACTTTGATTATTCCTAATTAAATGTACACCTCAATCTGTACACTAGGTGAGTTATCCCAAATATGTATATGCTCACTCTAGGGTACTGGAACCTGAGTCTTTCCACTAGGTGAGTAATCCCAACAAGGTGGAAAATGAGAGAACCATATTAGCCTTTCATACCATATCAAATTTAACCTTCTAACAACTTTGATAAGGAAGCACAATATAATGCTTTTTTTAAAAATATTTTTGTAATGTTATCTATGTAAGTTTTTTTAAAAGGGGATGTTGATTTGTTGATGTAAGGTCTTGTTATTAGGGAACATTGTGCCTAATGTCTCCAAGAGAGGAAAAGTCAAGGATATTAGATCACCACTTATGTCATGCCTCATTTTCATCATTCCACGAAGGAGGATCATATGCTTAGAAATATCACACTATTGGAGGATATCAAACCCAATGACACCACCAAGAAAAGTACATGTCACAAGAAAAAAGAAAACCATTCCATGAAATATGCTAAAACATGTCATTAATTGATGTATTCCCCACTTTAAAGTGGTTAGTACACCATTGCTATCAGAAATTTCTTTAAATTCACCAATATTTTGCTTAAGACATGAGAGCTTTCCTCAGAAAACCCTATTCAAAGTTATATGTTTCTAAAATAAAGTTGCATCATGAAATAGGAAGGAAGGGTTGCCCCAAAAAATACATAAGGGATCTATGGATTTGAGGTGGGCGTTAAAAATCCAAGATACTAAGAAAGGGGTGAATCAGTATCTTCTTAATTTTTTTGATCAAATACCATCCAATTATTCCAATGCAAACAATAGAAAAAATAAATAGAAGCATTAACAGAACATGAAATCAAAAAACACAAGAACACCAAGATTTTTACATGGAAAACCCAAAATGGGAAAAACCACGGTGAGTGTTAACTCACAATATTATATAACTAGTTATAGAATATTACAAAATGGGTGGCTCACTACCAAGACTCAGTGAAACAAAAGCTCACTACCTACAAAATTACAATGATTGAATGGATTCCATCCAAAAAATGAACTAAATTATTACACCTAATAAGTGAAGATTTAGTTCCAAATAAAGCACAGTAAATAGAATTAACACATTTCATCTTGTTTGCACTGCTTCACTTCCTCACACGAAATAACTCTCACCTTCTTCAAAAAATATCTATTATATATACCCAATCTTCTTCACAAGCATCAATTACGTTGGCCTAATTAGATGCACTTCATATTTACCAAAAGAATACAATCTATTAGCTACAAGCTTACAAAAAGTATAACCAAAATGCTTCAACAAGTCAACATAGACCAAAAAATAGGTCGCACATATATTCACTTAACAAAACTATTTTCACCTTTACAAAATTTACCAAAGAGGTCGGCTAAAATTAGACTTCGATCCAAAAAAAAAATCATTTTGTATGAGCACTGGGTACTTGAAAACTCAAAGGAATGTGCTCCCAACAATTGTAAACCATATCCCAAAACCACAGGAAATAGTATTCACCAAAAAATAAATGCAGATCAAAATACCAAAGGATTTAAGAAAAATACCAGTTCAGATACTAGACTAGAATACTAAGTAATTGTAGCCTTGATCTTGTAGTTGCAACTCATATATCATGGTGATATCAATGAAAAACAAAAAAAACAAAATGAGATGTTCCTCATTTGTCCAAGAATCTCCCCCTTTGTCATTGATGGAAGCATGTTCCAAAACCAAAAAGAAATATTTACGAAGTTCTCTATTCAGAACGCTTCTCCCCCTATCACTAACAATCCACCACTTCACTCCCCATTTGGCATCAAGGAAAAAGGGTGTTTAAAACAAAAACAACTAAAAAAATTAAAGCCAAGAAAAAAAAGAACCATATATCAACTAGAAGATGTTGAGCCTTGAAGCTCCTTCAAAATACCTTACTAGACCATTTTTCCTTTTTCCCAGCCTTCCTTTGCTACAATCAACATATTGTTCAAAGATTCCTAACTCTATAAGAACTTCTTCAACATTGTTTGAAGTACTAAGAGTTAGGTGTATCTTTTCAACTTCTTCTAGTTCATTCTCGAGCTCCTCTCCAACCGTGAAAGTGTATTCCATTTTTACAATATCACTCAATAGATCCTAAATTTTGATGATTTCTTTCTATTTCTGCAAGGGAAACAAATTTTCTCTCCTCGTAGTTGGTTCACACCCACAAAAGGATACATGAAAATCATAGTAAAACCTTTCCTGGGAATTGGACATTCCAACAGGTGACTTATATCTTCCTATGGACGTTCATTTTACTTGTCAAACTAGGGGACGTAAACTTTAAATGGCGCGGCAAAATATATGCACTAGGAACTAGTTTCGGTCAAATCTTAGCAGAAATAATACTGGAAAGAAATTATATCTAAGCCACAGAATGGTAATGCAAAATTCTTTAACTCAACTATGATAGAAACCATAACAACTATGACTAAAACACAAACTATGAACCGGCCTTATGCTGCAGGAACAGTCACAGGGATGGACTCTCTATGCTGCAGGAGCACTATAAGACTGAGTTTGTATGAAAACTTCAAAGATGAAAGTTAACTAAAGATCAACAAAAAATAACATCTAACTAACTAGCTACAGATACTTACTAAGTGGGCCCCCTTAGCAAGCATCTAACGATTACGCAGATGCTAAACTCAAAACTTCATTGAACTTTATTCATGAAAACAGAATGGTATACATTGCTTTGTTGATGTAGAAACTAACAACAAACTCTGTCTTTGATCATACAGATTCTATTTCTCATTATCATACTGACTCTTACATAATATCTGCTATTACTATGCTTCTAACTTTTCTAACTATTCCCCCTCTCTCCCTGTCTCTCTCGCGCAGGAGGAGAACTTTATTTATAAACAGGAGAGCAACTAATTAACTAACCCAATCAAAGAAAGACGTGGAAGTAAAGTATCCCAGAATCAAGGAACAAACTTCATAAATGAATTTATGCATTCAACCCGATTTAGAGAGAATCTAGCACTCCACTTTTTCTAGATTGACTGTCATTAAAATTCTTTCCCATGGTTTCAGTCAAAGAGTCTTCACCGGAGCTTCCTCGAAGTCGTGCAGGAAATGGACTTTACTGCAAGGCTAAGATCGGCTATGCTTGACTCGATCATTCTTCAACAACCTGCGAAACAAAAGGCACAGATGTGAAAGAAAAGGTGTATGGAACATACATGATATCTATTCATTAATCACACATTTTAAATCTACTTCATCATTTAAAAACTATATACGATATACCAGTCATTTTAGGGAGTCAATCGGGGCAATAAATACAATCAAGTCAACACAATGAGCTGGATGAATATGAAAGTATCTTGCTACAGGATATTCCCATAAAAGGTTTCAACAGTCATGAAATAACAAAAGTAAAGACATTAAAATTTTATCATAACATTCAAATTATGAGCATTTTTTAAGCTCATCACTGCCCCCTACTGAGCCAAATGCTGGTCCTCTAGCATTAACTTTCCTGGCGGTTTCTCTGAAGTCTGTGGTTGCTGCATGACTTTGGAATGGATTTCCAAACTTATAATAAAATCCTCTGAAATCCTGGCACCTTTCATACCTTTGGTCTTCTAATTCATTATTAAGATTTGTAGGCTGGTGAGGATAGAGGGGCCACATTAGCACAGGGGGTCTGAATGTCAGTGGCAGCCACAGTTCAAATCTTGTTTGAAGTCCCAATTGAATATATCTGCTGGTTCATTTGAGAGCTGCTGTGAAATTTAAGGGACCATGTGGTTCTAACTTTCTTAACCCAACAGTTAATCTCTCCCATCTTTTCTCACTTCTGGTTTATGATAGTTTCCAAAATGAATATTGTTGTGCCTAGAATTCATCATAGACTTGTTTTCTGATATCAAATATTTTCTCTCTGGCTGAAACATTAGTAACACCATATGTCAGAGCAAACCAATCTTTCAGCATTGCATGGGGATTTGAACTTTGCGAGCGTAATGGAACAGGCTCTATTTTCTCAGCTTCCTCATAGGTTTCCCACTGCCTGCCATAATTTGCCTCATTTGCTGCCCATGACATAAATGCTCTCAGATGAATATCACCAATATATAGCAGAGGATTCCATTATGTTTCAAATGGTATTAAAAATCCATGCAAATAGAATTCACACAGAGAATTCCTTAACCAGTTAGGGGCTGCCTGGTATGCTTCATAAAATTCTTTGGCAATGTGAATGATAGGATCCTGGTTTCTGAAAATTCTCATCAATTGGAACCATAAAAAATGTTCTTTAAGGCATAGAACATAAACTCTGGGTGGTGGTCTGCATTCCATAATTTGACCAGTTACTTTTAACATTTCGTCCATTTTTGCTTTCAACTCAGCAATTTCTTGTTTCTGACTTTCAATTTTCTTTTTCAATTTCTTCTTTTCTACTTCCGATAGACTTTGTTGCATATCAGTCTGGGCTATGTGTCGGAAAGTCAGGGTTTGCAATGTAACTGCTTCCCAATTAGCTTTATCATATTCCAGAAACTTAATTAAAAACGTCCTCGTATACATAACAATGGCTTTACAAATTGCAGGGTGAAATACAACTTCACTAGGCACATTCAATTGTTCAATCTGTTCTTGGTCTTGCTGCAAGATAAATTCTTCTTGTTGCTGTGGTGGAGAAGTCTGTGCTTCCTCCAAAAATTGCATAGTAGTCGTAGCCAAATCACCAAGATTTGGTAACCCTTGCTCATTGTGCCCTGTTTCTTTTGTCTCAACTTGTTCCTCTTCAGGAACGAACGAACTCTGAGCAGCATTCTCAGACTCATTCTGAGAAACATTAAATTCAGATTCAACAGACCCTTCTGAAATTACAATCACCTCAGGTTGCGGTGAAGCAGGGGAGGTCTTAGATTATTTCCTTGTGGAAACCCTTCTTGGCACAGATGCGGCTGCAGGAGGTGTTCCGGTAGCTTTTCTTTTTCTTATTTGTTCAGAGGGCTCTGCCCTACCAAAGGATGATGGTGAACTGGTAATAGCAACAGGTGTTGCTGTAGGAGAAATGGCTACAGGGGAAGGTGTTGCAGGAGAGGAGCATATTCTTTTCTGAAAAATGAGGGTCAGATTCAGGGGACCCTTCTGCCTTTGTTTTTCATTTCTCTCTCCTAGTGGCAAACCTAGTTTGTACCCTAGCAGAGGATTCAGGTGCAAAAGCTGCAGGACTAGGTGTTACAGGAGTAGATGACCCTTGCCCTGTTCCACTAGTAGATGCAATTTCTTTCTTCTTTCTTTGAGGCCGTGGGGTAAATACCCTAGGAGGTTGTGGTATTTGCAAACTCTTTCGGGCAACAAATTGTTGCTAGGAGAGAGGTGAGACGTCTCTCAAAGAGCACTCAATCAGTAATTTAATAAGGCCATGATGAGTGACAGAATTGTCTTTCCCCTGTTGAATTCTGTGAGCACTTTGTTCTAAAAACTTTAACAAGAAATTCAGAATATTCACAACTAACCCATGCCTCATATGGCTTAATAATTTAAAATGATGAGAATGCAGGTAGGAAAAATGACCTTCACAGGTTAAATACCTCATTATATAAGTGGCATACTCTGAATATGGAGGAGGCAGCAACACATGCTTTCATCCCTACTTGGAGACTTCCAGAGGTCCATCAGCAGGCATTGAAAACTCAGCCCTTGCAGCTACAGCATCTGAAGAAAAGTTTTCTCCAACGGCTGGGAGCCTAGTTACTTCAGCAATTCTGTCTTCAGTTGCGACAACTGTTAGACCCCATACAGTGGCTTCCCCTTTAGAAAGTGTTCTCAAAAATTCTCCAGCAGCCTCCTCATCAAAATCATTTAGCTCAAAAATAATTTAACCATCCCACAGTGATAGGGCGCTACCAGTTTCATTAACAATTCAGCGACTTCGATAATAATACGCTCAACCGACCACCCTTATTTGCGGTTTTTGGAACCCAATTCAGCTTGCTGATTCTTTATTTCCCTTTACGCTGGGTTTTCTTCTGCTCACAATGAAACCACATTTCTTTCTTTTTCCAAAAATGAGTTTTTTGAACAATCAGTCTTAATCGTAGTTTACAAGAAAAATATGCATTAAAGAAGGACATGCGATCACATTTGGAAAGTACCAGAAAAGCATTAAAGAAAGGTTATTTGTGCAGTTATGGCAGTGGCAAAAAGACAGGTTTTAAAAGATGGATTACCCTGCCCCCTACTTAAAATATGACATGTGTCCTCACATGTACCAAAGAACAGGTAGAGATTCGGGTAATAATGATCGGTACATGCATAGCAGTAAATGAATAGAATGAAATAAATCAAATATGTGATAAGATATGGTACGATAATTGCCGCGGTACAATGAAGAAGATAGCGGTACATGAATTGGCAGTGGGAAAGATATGTAATTAAGGTTGATCTTGAAACGGATATGAAGTGGATGGGTGGCGTGCGAGATAAATGTCTGAATGACGGATGGATGGAAGTGAAATTGAGATGGGGGTGATAAATGAAAATAAAGAAAAAGGGGTTTTCTAAAAAAAAAAACATTTATTATGGGCATGCTTTTTGAATACTACGGCAACGTTGTAGGAGAAAGGCTAAAGCCTTCAACTGTAGGAAGAGTAGCGGGAGGAACTTGAATGAACTGTTGCATGAATTCTTCCTTTGACACTGGTTTATGGTGCAACCAGAGTCGGTGGCCATTGACTAGCAATTTAAAATGGACTAGATCAATTGTCACCAGTTGTATAGCTCCATTTTCGAACACATTTTCAACCTCATAGGGGCCAAGCTAGCATGTTGTGAGCTTACCCTAGTTTTCTTGATATCTGGAATCATATAGCAGGGCCCAATCTCTAGCAGAAAATTTTCTGGTTTTAATGTGTTGATCATGCCATTTCTTTCTTTGCTGTTGGATTGCTTTTGTGTGCTGTAGGGCAACTTTTCTCATTTTGTCCAAAGCATTTAGCTACAGGAGACGGTCCTTCTGTGCTTCAGATAAGTCCATGTTAAGTTCAAGAGCTGTCCTCAAAGTTTTATATTCAAATTCTATGGGTAACATAGCTGTACCCCATAAAGCGGTTCAAAGGTGGGTTGTTTGTCTTCCATGTAGTTATGGCTTTAAGCTGCCCGAGACCCTATTGCTCAGGTCTTTTTCTATGGATACTTGTAAAACCTTTCTGGGGTGGAAGAACAACGGTGACTTATATCTTCATGGGCGTTCATTTGCTGCATGTCAACGACTGGGGGCGTAAACTTTAATGTGACGAAGCCATACTTTGAACTGGTTTAGGGTCAAATCTTGTAGAAATAATGGAAAGAATTATATCAGCCGAATGACAAGTCTTTAACTCAGCGCAGTAAGAAACCATAACAACTATGGCTAAAACTACAAACTATGAGCAGGCCTTATCTTGCGGGGGCGTTCCACGGGATGGACTCTCTGGCACTATAAGGCTGAGGTTTGGCCAGAAGAGCTTCAAGATGAGAAAGTTAGCTAGAGATCAGCAAAAACATCTAACTAACTAGCTACAGATACTTACTAAGTGGGCCCCCTTAGCAAGCATCTAACGATTACGCAGATGCTAAACTCATAACTTCATTGAACTTTATTCATGAAAACAGAATGGTATACATTGCTTTGTTGATGTGGAAACTAACAACAAACTCTGTCTTTGATCATACAGATTCTATTTCTCATTATCATACTGACTCTTACATAATATCTGCTATTACTATGCTTCTAACTTTTCTAACTATTCCCCCTCTCTCCATGTCTCTCTCGCGCAGGAGGAGAACTTTATTTATAAACAGGAGAGCAACTAATTAACTAACCCAATCAAAGAAAGACGTGGAAGTAAAGTATCCCATAATCAAGGAACAAACTTCATAAATGAATTTATGCGTTCAACCCGATTCAGAGAGAATCTAGCACTCCACTTTTTCTAGATTGACTGTCATTAAAATTCTTTCCCATGGTTTCAGTCAAAGAGTCTTCACCAGAGCTTCCTAGAAGTCGTGCAGGAAATGGACTTTACTGCAAGGCCGAGATCGGCTGTGCTTGACTCGATCATTCTTCAACAACCTGCGAAACAAAAGGCATAGATGTGAAAGAAAAGGCGTATGGCACATACATGATATCTATTCATTAATCACACATTTTAAATCTACTTCATCATTCAAAAACTGTATACGATATACCAGTCATTTTAGGGAGTCAATCGGGGCAATAAATGCAATCAAGTCAACACAATGAGCTGCAGGAATATGAAAGTATCTTGCTATAGGATATTCCCATAAAAGGTTTCAACAGTCATGAAATAACAAAAGTAAAGACATTAAAAGTTTATCATAACATTCAAATTATGAGCATTTTTTAAGCTCATCAGTATGTACATGTCAACTTGGGGGGAGACTCAAATTTGGAGAATATTCCTCAAAGATGCCATGTTGATGGAAAATGATGAATTTAATAAATCAATAAATTGATTTATTTGTGCAAGCGGGAAAAGCTAGAGGATGTGATGGGTGATTAGGATTAGCATTAATCATGGATTGGATTAATTAAGAGAGGATTAGGGGTTTTGACCCATTTGACTTAGATTTAGGGATTTAAACTAAATGAAAGGGAGATGAAAGGTGATTTCAGATTTAATTAAATAAAGGTTTGATTTATTTAATTAAAAGGATGGTGATAGGCTTAAATTAAATAAAGTAAATTTATTCAATTTAAATGGATGATCCTTAGAGATTGAACTAAATGAACTTGATTTACCTGGTGAATGGATGAATGTGAATTTTATTTACTTAATGAGTGGATGAATGTGATGCTAATTAAGTGCATAATGCTAATTTCATGTGTCTACAATAGCAAAAAGAAGATCTCTCTTATCTCACTAGAAAACCTGTGTAGAAAAATCCAAAGGGGTGTAGGAATACGTAAATTATCAGCTCGAAATTAGGAATTTAGGACAAAGCTAGTGTGGAACATGTATGTTAAGCTACAATTGAAATGGTTCAAAGTTATGCAAGCCAAGTACTTAGACAATATGGATCCAGAGAGAATTTTTATAGTTTCAAATCCACCACAAGGCTCAACGATGTGTAATTTCTTGGTTACCTGTAGAAAGGTAAGAATACCATACCTTACTTGGGAAATTCATGATGGCTTAAAGGAATTTTTTTGGGAAGATTCATGGGGAGGTCATGCACCTTTAAATTTAGTAAATAATCTGCATGATATCCAAGTTCAACTCAATGCAAGTGGTGATAAAATAAGTGGTTATTTTTACAGCATAGATGATTGTACTAGGAAGGTAAAGTGGAAAGATGTCTCTTCTATTGATTGTTCACATGGAAAAAAAGTGGAATTCAGAAGAATTATAGGTAAGAGGAGTGTATACTTGTCACAAAAGGAGGATAAACTATTATGGGCTCCTTCAAAAATTGGAAACTACACATTAAAAATGGGTTATATGACAATAATGAATCAAGGGTAAAGTATCAAGTTGAAAAGAGCCTTGTCATTTTGTTGGGACTCCTCAATACTTCCAAAGGTTGGTTGATTTTCTTGGATGGTTATCAAAAGAAGAATGCTGACAAGTGATAGGCTTGTCAAACTTGGGATTGTTTCCCAATTTACATGTGTCCTTTATGAAAATGAGGTTGAATAATTAAATCACCTTTTTATTCATTTCCCTTTTGCATCTCATTGCTAGTCATTTATTAAAGACAAATTAAGTTGGTATGCTCCACTACCAAAGAACTTGTGGGATCTATTCTCAAGCTGGCTAGTATTGTATAAATCTGCATTGTTTGCTTGCATATGGAGAGTGATTCCTTCTGTAGTCTTTTGGACCATTTGGTGGGAATGAAATAGAAGGATATTTAGGAATGAAGGTAGATCAAGTCCTCGAGAAATTGGAATCTTCAATAACAAAAATATCAAATTATTATGTTCTAAAGACCAAACATGTTGGATCAATGTTCATAGATTGGGACACAAAGGTTATGCAGAAATGGAATAAGATTGTTTTTCCATTCAAAGGAAGCTTGCATAAAAATACATGTCAGAGAGTGTATAGAAGCAAAATTCGTTGGACTCCACCCATGGAAGGGTATTTAAAGTTAAATTTTGATGGTGCTTCATACGAGAATCGAGGCTTGTC